>CBVK0100718104.1:771-21018 GCA_900067695.1 Picea abies
GGAAGAATGTATTCCTGATGTTGTTCAAACATCAACAATTTTTGAGCATGGTCTTGAAATCCACAAAATGGGACCAAATTTGGAAACTTATTGTTTGGTGCTTGAAAACACATTTTTGGGGGTCAAAAAAAGGGGTCATATATGTAGAGGATGACCCTAGGGGTTATTAAACATCGATAGATTTTAGACAAGGTATCATTGATTAAAGGAAAATTTTGTATACAAATATTATGCCCTCTAGAAATTGATTTGACCACCACAGTGCAAAGAGGATTCCATATCATCTCTTATTACTCACACATGAAAAGATAGTCACATGTAGAATTTAAATAATATTATTGAGGGTTTTTTATCCCCATTTCCTAGGGATAACTAAGGATATGATTTATTGAGGCCCTCGGGTTGTAGAAATGGAGTACCGAGAGATAGATGGTTGACAATGTCCACTTGTGCAGACAAAGGCCTGCCTCACCACCACAGATCTCAGATTCATCACAATGGTATCCTCCACATCATCTTTCTTTCAGAAGACATTGGGTCTTGCTCCATGAGGTACAAGCCAGGTATTATGGTGAGTGTTATTTCAATATTTGAGGCATTTGAGTGTGTTTCATTTAAAGTTGCTTTTGATTATGTAATATCTTCTTGGAAGTTATGCTCTTTTCCTTGTTTCACCTTGGTGGTTGACATTGTTCCCTAGTAAGTGGTCACCCTTAGGGATGGGTTTTCTACTAGGAGGTCTCCTTGACAAGATATAATTTCATTCCCTATTATACTCGCCACTTTCCACACTTCATCCCCTCACCTCCTTATCTTTTGGAATTTTCAGGTGTATTGACCCAAGAAGGGATTGTCCCTCATTTCATGGGAAGAAGGGGATGAATGCCCAGATGTTTGTAGCTGGAAAAATATAAAATCCAATCATAGACCTTATAGATGCTCGCCCAGGGATCTCAAGGACAATGAAATGTCTCTCATAAGAAACTGATAGGACTCGTTGATCCGAATTATTTTGAGAATGAAATGAAGGCAGAGATATAACAATTAAATATATAGAGATGCAGTTATGCACATTTTTTATTAATGAGAGAATGTACAGAAACTATAAAATTACAGAGTGAATGACTCGCTAGAATGGTGCCATCTTATCTTTGAGAAAAGATGTGATGGCTACACGGATGTGATGGCTATGCGGATTCACAAGAAGATGATGATCATTACAATGAGGCTCTAGAGGCCTTTTTAACATAAATAAAATCCAAAACCCTAACCCCGGAAGATGAAACACAAAAAGATTTGTGGACCCTAATGGGGGTAGTTGGTATGTCAACTTCCCAAGGGCGTAACTTTTGCGTACGATCTATTTTTGGGGTGCATGATAGCTCATTGGAAAGGTCTATCTGAGGACTATACATTTTTTTGTCACACTCTGGCTAAATTCTACAGTGTGACTTTGGCGAGCCCAAAAAATTTTGTTTAGGGCCTCAAAATGGCCCCAGAAGTTTAGGAACGGAAAAGTTGTAGAAAAACTGCCAAGGTGGAAACTCATGTTTTGAGCCAGTGGAATAGGTGGGTGGCCATTGATTTCCACTTGGATCAATCATCTCCCTTAGGAAGCAATGTTATCCATTGTGTCAAGTCCCTGAGGAAGCTTTTGTTGAATCTAAACCTTGGTGAGTTGATTTTCTTGTTGAAGAAGTTGTCCTACTTAGCTTATTGAAGGTTGTTATGAACCTATTGTTGGAGGGGTTGGATCTGTTTAACCAATCTATCCGCAAGATCCGCCTAAGTGTGGGAGGAATCTATTGGTGAAGATGCACCATGAATAACATGAAGGGATTTATCATAACTTGGTTTGACTAGGAAACATGGAGGCACCCCCATAGGTATAGTAGGAATATATTGGTGATATTCTACAATCTTTTTGATCTATTTCTTCTAGATAGAAGGGTCTTGGTCCAAGGCTACAATGGTTGCAGTGTCCTTCTCTTCTCACCAGATTATGAAGAGGCTAAAATTTGTGGTGTGAGAGATTACTTTGCGGCATTGTTTTTTCGAGACAATAGTCGGATCTACCTCTGGTATTATATAGGGTTGATCCCCCAAAGTAAAAATGACACTACGGGGTCGAGACTCATAAACAACATGGAACCTCCACATATATGGTTGGCCTAATAGAACATCACATACTTTCATTGGGGAAACATCACACAGTACCTCATCTGTAAAGGGCTTGACGTCGTATGACAGGCAACATTGTTGGTTGACACAAAGATCCCATCCCTGGTGAAGCCATCCGATGTTGTATGGATGTGGATGTGGTTTTGTCGGCAAATCCAACTGCTTGACGGCCTCTACTAAGATGAGTTCATTCTGGCTTCAGCTATCAACAATAAAATGTAGTGGGGTCCCCTTCACCCACATTTGTGAATGGAAAAGGTACTCCCCTTCCTCGGGATCCTCTGGTTCTTCTGGTTTTATTGTTGTGGTCATGACAGTAGCAACGGGTTATGCATCAATTATATGTCTCCTTTGATTATTGTTTGAATTGGACTCCAATTCGGGGCTCGGTTTTGTTTCTTTGAGCTCGGCTACCAATGACTATTTCGAGCGACATTCATTGATGTTGTGCCAAGGGATTTTTTGGAAGTCACACCACTTCCTAGTGTTCTTTTTCATATTCTCATTTCTCTTATTTTCATGTGGCTTGGACTAGTTGTCTTGAGGTTGGATATTATGTGGATTATGGATGTCTTTACCATACTTTGGTTGTTTCATATTTGCATACCCAAATCCTCGCTTGTTCTAGTGCTTAAATTTCTGCTTGATTTTGGTAGCATATCGATAAGCTGCTCCCAGTGATGAGATGTCCAGAAACTCCATTTTAGTTTGGATGTACCTGTGTAGAGACTCGCATTATTTTAGAACCAAATTTTATTCAGAGTCTTTGATACCCATATTGGTGTGCAAGGTATGGAAGGTATATGTGAACTCTGGCATTGTTTTTCCCCTCTCTTGATGTAGCGTGGTCCACCTCATGTACTGGTCATCATAGTTTCCCATGGGGTAATATTTATCCTTGACCACATCCATAAGAAAATCCCATGTGGGCTCAACCCCAAATATTCCAGACTCCTCTATGGAATTTTTCTCCTAGTAAGTTCCCCACCAATGTTTGACATGGGGGAGAGCCTTAAGGAGCGCAAAGGTGATCTTTTCTCTGTCGAAAAAATTATGAACAAAGAAATAACCTTCTAGCAAATTTAACCATTTTTTCAAATCATTTGCATCGATATGACCTTCAAATATGAGAATATAAAAATTAACGTGTACCTTGAATGGGGAAGCGTCTCCAAAGGGATTTCTTGATGAAAACGTGCATGTTATTGTCGACAATCATTGAACGATTTGGGAAAATTTCTCCAACATCGCGTTCCTCTGTTGCACGAGGGCTTACACAAGCAACAGCTTGATGGGATATTTTTCTCCCTCATTTCTCTTCTCTTCCACCATAGGAGGTTGTTTGGGCTGGAGAGAGCAGTTGTCCTCAAGAGAAACTAGCTCGAGACCCAACTCTTTATACCCTGACCTCGTCGGGCACATGCACTAAGAAATGAAAAGGAGTATCCTGATCTGATACCATTGATCTGGATTATTTTGAGAACGAAATGAAGGCAGAGATATAAAATGAAATATACATAGATATTGCAATAAACACATAGATACAGTCAATTTTTATTAATGAGAGAATGTACAAAAACAGTAAAATTACAGAGTGAATGACTCGCTAGAATGGTGGAAGCTTTTCTCTGAGAAGAGATGTGATGGATATGCGCATTCGCAAGAAGATGATGATGATTACAATGAGGCTCTAGAGGCATTTTTAACATAAATAAAATCCAAAACCCTAACCCCGTAAGATTAAACACCAAAAGATTTGTGGGCCTCGATGGGGGTAGTTAGTATGAAAACTTCCCAAGGGCGTAACTTTTGCATATGATCTTTTTTTGGGATGCATTATATCTCGTTGGAAAGTTCTATACAAGGAATACACATTTTTCCATCATGTTCTAGATAAATCCTACAATGTGATAGTGGTGGGCCCAAAAAACATTGTTTAGGGCCTCAAAATGGCCATGAAAGTTTAGGACCTAAAAATCTATAGAAAAACTGCCAAAGTGGAAACCCTTGTTTTGAGCCAGTGGAATAGGTGGGTGGCCATTGATTTCCACCTGGATCACCCATAAAAAAATAACAATGAAAAAATTTCAACCAAGGTAGAGCGTGTGTGGGCAATGTTTTTCATGCTTAGGTAGAAGTCCCACACATTGTCTTCAACTTGGGAAAGCATAATGTGACCAGGGTAGAGTCAAGGTGGGAAATGTTTTTCATGCTTAGGTAGAAGCCCCACCTTGGATTCAACCTGGAAACATCTTAAAAATAAAAGGAAATAAGTGGGATTGGAAAAAGGATGCATTGAAAATGAAGGTGCAGCACACCCTCTACAAAGGCACCCATAAATGAGACACTACAATCCCTTGTATGTCATGAACCCCATGCCCAAAATTATTTCCCCTATAAACTTCATCTTCTACACATGGATTAGAGGGGGGTCCACCTAGGAAACACTCGTTTACTTAGGGGATAATTCACCCAACAGGTCACTTTGTCAACCCTTCCATACCTAAACTTGGCAAATTGCATAGGGTCTTTGAGGACTTGTTTAATTTGATAAGGTGGTTTTTGGTGCACATGCTTAGGTGACTATTTATTTTATTTTATTTACTTATCATGGTATGTTTGACTTTATATCCTTGGAGGGTGTATTCATTGTCTTTGCAGGACCTTGATTGGTGGACAATTTTGGAGGAACAAGCCTAGCTTGGGCTTCCTTGGGGCATGAAGCCCACAGGGTGGATACCATGGCCCACACATCGAATGATGATGACATCCTTTGAAGGCTTGAGATACACTTTGGATTACCTCACCTAGCCTGTACAAGCACAACGTTTTTCCTTTTGGGGTAAAAGTGTCAAATTTGGAGGGCTTGATGTCACCCTAGTGTTAGGGTTTGGAGTGGTGGTGTGGTTCACTTGACACTTGGCACTTTTTTTATGGAGAGAGGTGTTGTCTTGATGGAGGAGATATTAGCACATGATAGGGAGGCCTTTGGAGGCCCAATGTTTCACCTCCAAACTCAATGACTTTCTCCAAGTGCCAAAACGTTTCCCTAAAGGGGTGATGTCAAGCTTCTTTTAGGGTTTTCTTATGTGCAAAATAAAATTTAAAGTTGTAAAGGGGAAAAGTAAGGGTTGTTGGCCCATTACTTTGTGTTTTACCCTAAAGTTAAGTGGACAAACACATTTTTAGATGATTTGTATAAATAAGGATCATTCCTATTTCATTTTCAACATAGCTCTCCCATCTTGGAGAAGATATTTGGTTGAAATTTTCACCCCTCTTCGGAAATTTTGCATATTTCTCTCTTTTACATGTTCATGTGATGGTTTTTATTTTCAATTGGATGGAAAAGTGATGCTCTATCTCTCTTGGAGGCTAAGTCTTGCATTGTGGTGGAATTTTCTTGGTTAAATAGGAGTTTATATTGTTGATGCTTGGACTAGGTAAAGAATCTATTCTTTGTTGTTGCATTATTTCTTAGTTGCAAGGTTAATTTTCTAAGATCTTGGCGAGTATAAGGACATACAACCCCACTAAGAATATCATAATTGTCTCGAATAAGCTATTGTGCAAAGGGTTAGTAGGAGAAGTAAAAGGGCTTACACCCTCCTAGTTTTATCCTTTCTAGTTTTTCTTGCATTAGGGAGTAAAAGGGTTTACACCCCTATGGAATTATCATAATTAGCTCATTCAATAAAATACTCCATAACTCAATAGTTTTAGACACTAATCTCTTGCATTGGAGAAATAAAAGCATTGCATTGGTAAATGTGAAACTACGAGATATTGAAATTGTCTTAGTTGGAATATTTTATATGTGCTTTAAGCTTGATAAGGCCCATAGGGCGTCTTGATTGGCTAAGGATATCTTATTGTTCTTATAACATTAAAGATACAGTCATTAGGGCTGCAAAAAATTACTCTCAAACTTTTATTTTTGTTGTCTTTTCAACCATTAAAATTTTCTAGAAATCTTTCATAATAATCTACTTGTCATTTAGCATCTTTTGGGTGGTTTAGTTGTGATTTTTTGTGGTTGTAATTTTCTGCTATGCCAATTTTACATAAGGCTGTTATAATATCTCTAAAATAACATTTTTAAACAGCCCTATATTGTTTCTAAAGTCGTGCTCTATCTCACTTGAGTTATACTAGTCATTGTTAGCTTATCTCTTGCATTTTTAACTAGACTTTTAGTGACTTATTTAGCAGCTTTGATCATCATTTCCTTGTTGAATTACATCATTGTTTATTTCTTCTATACAGGACAGCAAGCTTCACTTGCTTATCCATTGGATATCTTGGCTTGTATACTTGTCTTTTCTTGTGTATCAGGCAAGTACAACTATCTTCTACAAGTACACTACTTTTTGGAAACCTTCTCTCATCAAAAATACTTCATCCCAATCCTTCCATCTCTCCACAAATTGACCTAATGGGGATTCACTTCCATAACCTCACTTTCCATCTCATTTCCCCCTAGGGTCACCTAGGATTCCCCGTTGTGTTGGATGTATCCTTCACTAAAGCGAGGGGAGGGTTTATCTAAGGTGATAGTGGGTAGACTCTCCCACATTTATCGCCATCTTATGGATTTGGTTTGGATTTTCCCAACCTATAGTTTGCGTGATAACATTTTGGAATCATTGTATGGGATTGAATTTTGAATCCTCTTTTGTTCCCTAACGACACTTTGGAAATCTTCCATCCCAAATCTTTTACCATTGGCTTTCCTGGTGACTTCGCTGGAAGAACGTTCCCATTCCATCCTTTATAATATTTCCTAGAACGCTTATATGGCGACTTGATTATGGGACGTACCCGTAAAAAGAATTACACAAGTACCCAACATGCATCCAAGCATCATAAACCTTCACCCAAATGTTCTAGTCCTCTGTCATCTCCAGCTTCTCATTCTTGCTCATCTACCTCTCCACTTGCTCATCTACCTCTCCATCTTCACCCACTTCCCCCACACCTCCACTTTCATCCATACCTCATTCACTAATTACTTCCTGGAGCCCGTGGGTTAAATATGCATACAAGCCTTTAGACATGAAAAAGGTCCCTAGGTCTCCTAAAAAAACTCCAAGGGGACTTTAAGGAATGGATCCTTAGATTCTCAGGAGATGATTTCATCACAACTGAAGATCATTTAGATACCTTCCTATTCTCCCTTGAACAATATAACCAACATGAAGATGTTCGGATGAGACTTTTATCCTACACTCTTTTCGGAAGGGCTAAGGAGTGGTATGATAGTTTCTTCCCAGGGATGATCACAAGTTGAGATCTTTTTCAAGAATGTTTTGTCAAAATATTCGAGAAAAACAAGATTGTGAGTCCTTTTACAATCAACTCTATAACTACAAAATAAAACCAGGGGAAAGCATAAAGGACTTCAATGATAGGTTCAATACCCTTGTGAGGAGATTTCCTCAATATGTCAAGCCCTCTAAAGGTACCATCCTCAATTCCTACATGTCAACCATGAGAGACCCTTCCAGAGTTCTAATTGGAAAGGGACGCCCTACAACTTTATTTGAATCCCAAGAAAGAGCGTGTGAGATCGAAGAGAACATAAATTTCTCTCTCTATCAAGATGAGGATTGTTTGGGGGAAATCATTTAGATAAATCACCTTGCAGGTCTTATCGTTCCAGACCCTCCCCACAATGTTAGGACATATCTACAAAGGGAACGAAAGGAAGTTTCTAACCAGGTTATTGGTCACGTGATGAGTCTATTGTGGAAAGAAAAGGAACCAACATCTAAAGGAATACCTCCCCCTATAAGGGAGAGGTTGAAAATTGAAAGAAAACAAGCAACAAGATAGGCCAAAGAGAATTTTTTGCAACGTATTCAAGAAGTTCTAATTGAGACATGTAATGAGAAGAAAATTGGTGCCATCAAGAATGAAGAGAAGACTATCTCCCAAAAGAAAACCAAAAAGGAAGACTTTGTCAAAGATCATGTCAGCATGTGTTGGTTCAGGCCTATTTTGGGAGAGAAAATCCTATTTTTGAGCGTGCATCATATGTAGAGGAAAAGAAGCATGCGGAAGATGAAGGAAAAGAAACATGTGGAAGATGAAGGAAAAGCAGCATGCAAAAGATGGAGGAAAATCAGCATGGCACACATGTAGACAAACCTATCCATGTTAGTGTTAGGGTTTTTGATATGAATGTAATGGCGATGAGCCAATAGAATAGTATAAATAAAGGCCTAGGAGTTCTAGTAAAGGTTGATCAAGGATATAATAGTTCGGTCTGAATAAGCTAGTGAGCAGTTTTTTTAGGGTTAGGTCATAGGATGTGGAGCCTGGTGTGGTCTAGTTCACCTCATGGATGAAATGTATCCTACCTTTTTATTATAATCTTGAAGAATGTAATGCGCGCAATGAATATTTTGTAGAAAGATGCATAAAAGAGAAGAAGAGACATATATTTGTGGACGTATCCCTAGGGGGGGTCAACCACAATAAACATGTTGTGTTAACGTGTCTAAATGGGTGTTTTATTGTTTATGATATTTATCGGTTAAATAATTGATGTTTATCTTCTATTATGACAGCATGCATGCATAGTTTCTTTGACGAATGAATACTAGGTTTAAATGATTGGATAATAAATGTAATGCATGAGGAAAAGGAACATATCACATCCCCAATACATTCCCTGACTGCAAACATATGAGTCTTTCAATCCCCCGTAAGCTATCTCGGGTGAGACTGCATTTTTCACTCTGTGCACATGGTCACCTTCTGGTTTACCAGGAGGGCTGATAGTTTGAGGGTTTTTTTGGAAACCTTTGAGATCAGAACCTAGTTCAGCCCAAGCATCCAACAAATGGTTTTGTTGTCGACTGGAACTACACAGGATAAATTGGAAGGGATGTGTTGAAGAACAACACGGAGAATGAAAATGTATAAGGGAATGTTCAGGCTATGGAATCCAACTAAGGATTATATTAAAATATGGTTAAGTAAAAAGGAACTTGAGTTTGCGTAGAAGGACAACAGAAACCGTAAATATACACCACACAAATATCTCAAAAAATGTGTTTAGTGACTTGCATGAAGTATTTTTCTATGACTTTCTGCATCTGTTATAGGAGTGGTTATTGAGGTTGAAGTAAAACCATCCTACAAATCGGATAAGATAGCTAGAGTGGCATTATGTGGAGGTCGTGCAGTTGTAGCAAGTCAATAATAAATTTACATGCGTAGTAGATTTTTTGTTAGACAGTATTATTGTTGGGTTTCTCATTGAATTTGCAGTTGATACTATGAAGTCGTACATTGATGCCAAGCAGAAATTTTTGAAGGGACCTGGAGGTAGGTACATAAGATCACTATATAATTTCACAAATATTTTATTATATGAAAAAGGTGTGATGACAATGGAATCAGACAACTAAACTTCCATGCACACATGGGGGAAGGGGGGAAACACTGACAGGAGTCTAAGATATGGACAGGGAGTTGGATAAGGGGAAGAAGAAGGACGCCATGAACCCAATCATGATGGATGAGGGAATGGTGTGCAGTGGTAGACCTTACCAGTATAAGATGAATAAAAAAAGAGGGCCATAGCCGACAGAGAAGGCTTGGTGAGTGATGAGGAAGAGGTAGAGGATCTCTAGGATATGGAGAAGATTGAGGAAATCTGGCATGCAACATATGAAAGGAAAACAATATGTCCAAGGTCGGGAACATGAGGTGTAACTCATGTCTGGATCACAATTAGTGTGGAACCTACAACCCCATGTGCAACTAATACACCTAAAGGAACACAAGATTTTATAAAACCAATTTCCAATAGAAGAGGTGCAACAGTTCATGGGTCCAATAGAGGAAAAGCAATTGGGGGTACAAGTTTAGGAAGTGGCATTCAAATATCTACATCATGAGGAGGCAGTAGTTCAACACGTTTCAAAATGGAGGGAGTCTATCCCACTATTAGATTACCATAGTTTCGTGGTGAGGCGTCAGAGGACCCTGAGAATCATTTATTCTTATGTGAAAATATCTGGGAAGAAAATAAATTCATAGACGAGGATACAAAATCCATGGAGTTGGCTATAACATTCAGAGATCGCATTCCAAACTAGTACATGAACCTTGATGTAAACAGTCAACAAGGGGCACCAAAGACTGTCGCGGAGGTGGAACAAATGTTGGTAAATGAATTTCAGAAGCCAATCTCACAATACCAGTACATGAACGAAATGATTTAGATCAGGAAGAAACTAGGTGAGTATGTCTAGGATATTGATAAAAGGTTCATACGTTTGAAAGATAAGTTGAAGTACTCTATTATTCACATGCAACATAGGTAGTTATTTGTGAAATCATTATTACCACACTTGAAGTATCCCTTGATATAATAGAATTTTCAAACTCAGGCAGAGGATCTGCAAGCATCCCTGCAGTTGGAAGAGAACATTTATCAACAGACAGATCCAGCAATAGAAGAGTTGAAAGAGGATCTGAAGAACCTAACATTTCAGTTGAACTAGAATAAAGGGAAAGAGAAGAGAGAATTTTTTTGGTGTACATTATGCAAGACAGAAGGACACCATAAGAATGAATGTCCAACCTTTGCGTAGCACTTGGTCGCAGGGGTACCAAACCCCTTGCCTATAGGAGGACCGAGTGTGAAATTTGTAACAAACATGGCCATGATCCATATCATTTTCCAATGATGCATAAGTATAAGATA
The DNA here is from genome assembly GCA_900067695.1 of Picea abies. Taxonomy (NCBI): domain Eukaryota; kingdom Viridiplantae; phylum Streptophyta; class Pinopsida; order Pinales; family Pinaceae; genus Picea; species Picea abies. Next base: position 11,675 of record CBVK0100718104.1, read on the forward strand.
GTGCCAAAAAATTATTACTGCAATTTTTGTAAGTCAATAGATCACGATGACAAGGACTGCAGAACAATGGAATTGATGAGAGAGAGAACTTCATACACATGTTGGCTGCAAGCAGAAATGATGTCAGGGCAAGTCGCATCGTAGTTCAATAATTTTCCACCCCATTAAATCTTGTGCAGTCGTAGTACAACAATGTGCAGTTGTAGTATAATAATGTGCAGTATAACCATATACCCCAATATAATTCATCGTGTGGAGATAGACGTGGATTCAGGGGTGGAGGCTAGGGAAAAGGAGGATGTGGATGAGGTAGAGGGTTAGTGGTCTGACACAACTGTCAACAACCAGGACACTATGCAAGATATTGTCCACTTCCACATGCGACATGTATGTATTTTCACGTAGTAGACCATGACACAGAAGATTATCTAACATTATTGGGAAAAATTCAAGAAAAAAGGAACCAGAAAAATCAAAATGTACAATGAAATTCTGCAGAATCCAGGGATAATGGGAATAAAATTAACATATTTACACGAGGAGGAGTCAAGACGAGAGCCGATGCAGCCAAACATGATCCATCTCCACACCAGTGGGTCAAGAAGAACATTGAGCCATAAAAACATTTTGACGCATAGAAAGAAAAAGAGACGTTTAAGGAAGTCAGACATGAGATTCTAAAGGAGTACATTGGGTCTACATAAACCTCACAGAAAACTCATGATCCACCATTGTATGAGATGCCACCCTCAATGGATCACACCAGTAAAGGAAAACCTTCAGAGCAAGTAAGTAACCTAAAGACTTTTCTACAATCCTATGTCAAATTATTGAATGATCCATCATCCATTAAGGTCATACAGAACTTTCTATAAAGATCCAACATAGAAGTAGAAGGGAAGTTAGAACAAAAGACAATTAATCATCTCCATACGAGAAGAATAAAAAGTAGGGAATTCAAATTAAATTCCAACATTGGGGATTTCAATATGGGAGATGTCATACTTGATTTAGGCTCTGAAGTGAATGTATTACCTAAGAATACATGGAAATGTATGGGGGAACCCACATTAGGGTATTCACATGTCCAGTTGAAATTAGCAAAACAGCATAGAGTATTGCCAATTAGAAGACTTAAAGGTGTGACAGTAGACTTGGATGGAGTGTGCACTATGGAAGATTTCAAAGTTATAGAAATAGTAGATGGCACAACACCCTACCCAGCATTACTCAGATTGGACTGGGCATTTGATAACCAGGTTGTGATAAACCTGAAGACATGGAAAATGAATTTTGAATTAGGAAAGTACAGAGTGCTTACACCATTGGACCCCTTGGAAGGAGAGAGTTTTGTAGAAGCGACATGTTTGAACTTGGAAGAAATAAATAAGTTATATAAGACTATCACGCAAGAAGAATATTATGTCAACCCAATTGTAGATGGGGTAATCAGTTGGAGAAACATTACATCGTGTGCCTCAGACTCCAAGGCAGGTCTGGAAAACAGGTAGCAGATACTACATGAAGTCTCCACAAGGAGGTGTGAAAGAATAGAGTGTGCAGTAAGGTGGGTCGGTACAAAGGTAAGGGAATCCCCCACTTTTCATGGTTTGAGCAACCTAAAATAATTCTTGAAAAACTATGAGGAAAAAGTTTTGAAAAATCATAGGTTGTTAGCCCTAGATATTGCACTGACGGAAACACCCGCAAGATGGTGGGGCACACATAAGAAAACGATTCAAGATTGGTATCAGTGTAAACAGTTATTGCACATTATATTTGGCATGGAACAGAGGAACAATACATTCCATAAATATGATGGATGAGGAAGGCCAATTGAGCACATAGAACAATGCATAACACAATGGACGGTGACACCACCAGAACAATGGCCTCATTAATTCATTCATACATTGGAATGGATACCGGGGAATTGGTACATAGAACAGGAATTGTGTAGAGGCACTACAGAATGGACAGTATTACAAAATAATTTTTTGGTAACTTTCTCATTTGAGCATAAGAACCCCAATATCGATTCATCCCTAAAGATGATACAGGGAATGATATTTTTTAGGAACCTAAGGTGGAAATTATAACAGAATATCAACAGAAAAATAGACAGACAGTCAAATACTTACTCTCATGTTATCATGTCGTAGAGGAAGCACGAGAAGAAGATGATTCGTGCAACATTCAGATAACAGATATCGAAGGTGAGAGAGAGGTGGAAGGTCCATCTCTGGAGTCAGAGGCATTTGTTGCACCAATTAAGGTCAATAAAGTCAACATTGGGACAGAGTAAAACCCTAAAATGATAAGAATTGGAGACTATTGGGATGAGCATACACTAGAAAGGATAACAGAATTACTGCTTGAATACAGTGACATGTTTCCAGCAACCTTTACAGAGATGAAAGGAATAGCGGGTGAGTTGGGTGAGATGAAGATATCCCTAAAACTAGATGCTAGGCTTGTTAGACAGAGACCTTACATGATGAATCTAGTGTATAAGAAAAAAGTGAAAGAAGAAATTGACCGAATGTTAGAAGATGGTATCATAGAGCCAGTGGAAGAATCTGAATGGATTAGTCCCATGGTGGTCCAAGAAAAGAAACAAGGGGGAATAAGAATTTGTGTAGATCTAAGGAAATTGAATTATGCTTTCTTACATGATCCTTTCCCTACCCCTTTTACAGGTGAGGTCTTGGAGAATGTGGGTGGCTAGGAAGCATATTCATTCACAAATGAATTCTCAAGTTATCATAAGATTAAAATAGCTCCATAGGATAGGAATAAGACTACATTTTCTATAGAATGGTGATCCTATCAATATACAGATATGCCCTTTGGATTGAAGAATGCACCAACTATCTTTTCAAGGGTGGCCATAGCTACTTTTAAATATTTCATACATAAGTTATTAGAAGTATATTTGGATTAGTGGATTGTTTTTAGTCTTTTGAAAGATCATGTACAAGTCTTAAGAATAATGTTGGACAGGTGTAGGAAGTGTCAAATCTCATTAAACATCAATAAATGTAATTTCAACACACCTTTTGGGATATTGTTAGGACATGTGGTATGCAGACAAGGGTTACTAGTTGAACCTACTAAGATTTTTGTAATTATGAACTTACCACTACCAAAGTCAGTGCACCATTTAAGAGCCACATTTGGACATACAAGGTACTATAGGAAGTTTATCAAGGGGTATGCACAGATTACTGTGTCAATGGAAAAATTGTTGAAGGACACCAAATTTCAGTGAAACGAGGATTGTCAGCAGGGATTGGATACTTTGAAGGAGAAGATGGTGACAACACCTATTTTAGTGTTTCCAAATTGGGAAAAGACATTTCATGTCCATGTAGATGCATCAACAATAACACTTGGAGCAATTTTGGTGCAGCCAGGATCAGGTGACTTATATAATCCTATAGCCTTTACAAACAAGAAGTTATCAGATTTAGAGAAGAATTACAACACAACGGAAAGAGAAGGTCTAGTCATGGTGTATGCACTACAAAAATTCAAACCTTACTTATTGGGCAAGCACTTTAAAATGTTTACATATCATTCTCCCCTCAAATATCTAGTCAACAAGCCAATGTTTGTGGGGAGGATCTGTAGATGGCTATTATTGTTCCAGGAATTTTATTTTGAAGTAATAGTTAAACCAAGGAAACTAAATGTAGGACCAGATCACTTATCAAGGATAACCAATGGAGAAGAACCTACTAACTTAGAAGACAACTTGCCTGATGTACAGTTATTTTCAGTATAGATAGTTCATGAGTACTTTGTTGATATCATTGAATTATTGAACACAGGAGTTGCGCCAAAGAAGTTTAGTGTTGTGCAGAAGAAAAACTTGGTAGTTAGAGCTGCAAATTATCAACTAATTTCATGTCATATATACAAGTTGGGCACAGATAGAATTTTGAGAAGGTGAGTGATGGATCATGAACGACCCATAGTTATAAAAGAAGCTCATGAAGGTATAGTTGGAGGAAAATATGCAGGAAAGGATACCATGCAGAAAGTCTTGTGTGCAGGTTTATGGTGGCCAACAGTTCATAAGGATGCAAAAGAATATTTCCAGAATTTTGATGTTTTTCAGAGAGTTGGAAAACCCAACTGGAAGGATGAGATGCCCCTAATACCCCAAGTAACTCTTCAGGTATTTTAAAAGTGGGCAATAGATTTTTTCAGACCTATTAATCCACGAGAAAGAAGGTCATGATAAAGATACATCATTACTGTGACAAAATATTTAACCAGATGGGAAGAAGCAGCACCAATCAATGATTGCAGCACAAAAATAGCAACACACTTCTTATTTGAGCAGGTGATTACAATATTCGAATGTCCAAGGATATTGATGAGTGACCAAGGAAACAATTTTATTAATAGTACCATTCATGCTATGACTGAGAAGTTTTAATTCTATCACCAAAAGAGTACACCATATCATCCTCAGGAAAATTGGACAGCAGAATCTTTCAACAAGATTTTGGAGAATGCCTTGACAAAGATTTGTAATGTGAACAGAGATGATTGGGATTTAAAAATACCAACAGTATTATGGGAATACATGAGTACATGCAAGAATTTGATAGTACATACACCATTCATATTGGTGTATGGACAAGAATTAGTGGTGCCATTAGAATTTTTGGTATCCAGTCTATGAGTTGTTGCAATTACAAATACGACAGAAAGAGTTGTAGTACAAAAAAGGTTAAGACAACTTATGGAACTGGAAGAAGATATGATTCTGGAAGGATTCCACCAAGAGGTACAGAAAGCAAGGGACAAATATTGGCATGACAAAGACATAAAGAAGAATATCTTTAAGGAGGGGGATCTAGTTCTCCTCAATGACAACAAATATTTGTAACATCCTGGTAAGTTCAGAATGCATTGTCTAGGGCCATATGAAGTGAAGTATGTCACAGATGGAGGATTTTTGTAGCTAAAGGACTTTACAAAAATGTGAATGAAAGGAATGTTGAATGGTAGTCAACTGAAACTATATAGGGACAATTGACCTACTAACTCTCAATAGTTGCAGTGCAGCAAGTAGATTTGTACATATTCTAAATAGTAGGAGCTAAAACAAGAAAAAGGAAGATAAAAACAGAAAAATGAAGTAAAAGCCAAAAATAAGTAATTAGGAGGAATAAGTGATTCAGGAATGACATCACACAGCAACTGGTATGACATAATTTGGAATATTGCATGCAGGAAAATTGGACATTGCTCAAATGACCGGAAAAAGTGAAAAATACGACAGAACATTAATGACCAAGTCTATAAAAAGGGAAAAGCATGCGCAAGTTCGACACTTAGCGAATTTTGAGCAACCAAGCACTTAAGAGTGGGAGAAAAGGGTTATAGAGAAAGGATAATTTATTTGTTTGAGTGCAAGAATAGTTTGATGGCACCCTCGAAGGTTGGCGGCCCAAGGTGATTTGTTAGGGGTAATCGACAGTCTAGAAGAAGGAAGGAAAGAATGACACAGCTTGATGATGTTGTAGACTTGGAATATTTCATAATCTTGGCTACAAATTCGATCTTCCTGACCAAGGTAGAGGAAGAAACATCAATGGATACACAAGTAGAAATGGGTTAGAGCTCAGAAAACCCCAATGGCAGCGCAAATCCTTACCCAGAAAAACCTGCAGAACCTAATGGAATAAAGGGACAACAATAGAGAACTGTCACAGAGGAGGTGTTGTTCGAGGATATTACAAGCCAGTCGGAGAAAAAAGGAGAGGAAGAAGAAACAACAGAAAAATTTTCAGAAGTCCACCCAGTTGTCGGCCAGAAAAGGAAGGCAGCGGGCACGACATAGATCACATTACCTTACATCCTGGATATCATGGTCATAGTGGAAGATATGTTGGGGAAGGTTCGGAATCTAAGATATGTCAACCATGATGTTACGGATGTGGCAAAGTTACCAGCCCTTGCACAGGAGAATTATTTGGAGGCCAAGGGGGAGATATGACCCCTAGGAAAACTCATATTGGAGGCCATGCAGTGGATCACAGGGCTATATAATTTGGGTATCATGAACCTATTAGATATACCACATTTCAAGTGTGGTAAAAAAATTTCCTTTTGTGTCAAACAACTCTTGGCTAGGATACATGGAGGTATCACGTGGATGGATAGGTTGGTCCCCATTGATTTTGATTTGATTGATAAGATTATAGGATTGCCCACTAGTGGTGCACAACCTGAAGAGTACTTGGAGAATAAATCACGAGAAAAGGAAATTGCAGAGGAAGTGAAAGCGGTTTGGAATAAATAGGGGGAACCAAGGTATAGTCATAAAAGACATCAATGACTCTGCGACAAGGTTTGCCAATAAGCTAATGGCTTGCAAATTGTTGAGTAAATGTAGAAGAGAAGAGGCCCCAACATGAGTTATAGAAGTATCCCTATAGTGCGCAAAAGGAGTGGTGTTTAGCTAAGTGCCATACTTGTTAAATTAGTTTTTGATTGACTATAGAGATGCACGGGATAATGGAACTGAGTTCCATTATTCCTGGCTCCTCATACTGATAGGTTTGGTAGGTTGGAAGGAACCAAAGTTCTCGGCTTTTGTAGATAGGTAGAGGAAGTGCTACATGGCAAGATATGAAACCCTGTGGCAAGATAAGTACAATAAGAATCAACAAGCAAACAACATAGTGTTTTCTATGTTTCTGAAAGACATGCAATAGAAAACAGAGAATGTGTGGAGGATTCCTATTGAGTTGGTCCAGAAGAACGAAGGGATTTCCAGTTTTAAGGCATCCAAGCATCACATGTGGATCCAGGATAGGAGAGACCCCAAGAAGAAATGGTTGAGGATGAGATATTACACAACATGCAAAGATATTGAATGCACCATTAAAGACTCGTCTACGCAATGGAAAGTCCCAGTGACACAAAATAAAGGGACAAAAGAAAAGGATAGGGTAGAGGCAGGGCCCTCAAAGAAAGCAGATATCCCAGCAGACAACACAAGTAAAGTTTCAAATCACGCTCAAGCTTTAGGAATTAGCCCAACAACAAAAAAACCCAGGAAGAAAGAAACAATATCAAGAGCGGAAGTAAAGGGCGATGACAAGAATAGAGAAACCTCTCGGTCCAAGGAGGAGGATACACAGAAGAAGAAGAAGAAGAAAGAGACACAGACCTCACAGAAGAAGAGAACTGGAACACAAGAGGAGGAAACATGAAAGAAAATGAAATATCATAAGAAACCTCCAATACTCACAATTACAGAGGACGATGTGGAGTTAGTTGCAGACAAAGTTCAGGACACATTCCTCACAACAAAAGAACAGAGGGAAGAAATCATGGCTAATTTGATGGAATTCAATGATACTCTACAAAGGATTCATATTCCTATAGTGCAACAAACATAGAAGACACAACAAGCACTTGCGCAGAAGGAACAGGAAGAAACAATGCAGACAGTGGTGAAGGGAAGTGACACCTTCAAGTTCACACAATAGATGTTGAGAATTGATGAGGAGACAACACATAAGTTAGTTAGGTACATATACCAACTTGTTATGACACAGATAGCTACAAATGAAATATATGGATTACAAGCAAGTGCAATGCAAGAAGTCCAATCTAGAGCCCGCACAGATGCTACTAACATGGAAATTAGCAGGGAGGTTACATAAATGTTACAAAATATCTGTTATCATTTGACCATGGAGAAGGAGGAGGAGAAGAGACGCACAAAAAAATTAGAAAAGGGACTAACAGAAGTCCATAACAACATACCAGATTGCACGAAGGAGCCGAAAGTCACACCAGAAGGAAAGTTTCAGACGATTATGTAGATCATGTAGAAATACAAATAGGAGATCACATAGCTAATGGAAAAATTGACTCCTACTACAACCCCAGAAGTCAGAGATCAAAGAGAACAACAGGCTACTGCACACATTGACATTATATCATAGGAAGCTAAGGCGGTGGAAGAATTATATGACATGACTACTCAAATGTGGACCAGTATGGAAGAAGACAAGAAAATATGACAATTGGAACAGAAGCAAGAGAAGATAATTGCATACATTCAAGACTTAAAGCATTAGCATAAGGAAATGGCCATCCTATAAAGGATGAGGAGTCCGCAGGATATGAAGAACCTCTAAGAAGAGTTGAAGGTTGCACAAACTTCCAAGCAAGAAAGACAGGCTCAGATGGAGCCATTACAGCAGGAAGAAGTGAGAATGATAGAAAAATTGCAAGCAGAGAAGGGGAAAATAGAGAAAATACATGCAGAATGCAGAGAAGTGTTGGCAGAGCACATTACAACGCAGAGTGTGGAAAAGCTGGCAGAGCAAAGCACACAAGTTAAAGAGAAAGTCACCCAATTGGAAAATGTGTTCCATGAGTTGTAGTTAGCAATCCAGAATGTAAACTAAGGTTGTGTGGCTTGGGACGAGCCACATGTCAGTGTTGGGGGCTTGTTGGCGCTGGCCCATTTTGGGAGAGGAAATCGTATTTTTGATCGTGTTCCATATGTGGAGGAAAAGAAGCATGTGGAAGATGAAGAAAAAGCAGCATGTGGAAGATGAAGGAAAAGTAGCATGCAGAAGATGGAGGAAAAGCAGTGTGGCGCACATGAAGACAAACCTAGCCATGTTAGGGTTAGGGTTTTTGATATGAATGTAATGGTGATGAGCTAATAAAATAGTATAAATAAAGGCCTAGGAGGTCTAGTAGAGGTTGGTCAAGGATATAATAGTTTGGTTTGAATAAGATATCGAGCAGTTTTTTGAGGATTAGCTCACAGGTTGTGGGGCCTGGTGTGGTCGAGTTCGCCTCACGGATAAAATGTATCCTACTTTTTTATTGTAATCCTGAAGAATGTAATGTGTGCAGCGCGGATTTTGTAGAATGATGAATAAAAGAGAAAAAGAGACATATCTTTGTGGACGTAGCCCCATGGGGGGTGAACCATGGTAAACTTATTGTGTTAATGTATTTGAATGTGTGTTTTACTGTTTAATCTATTTATCGGTTAAAGAATGGATGTTTATCTTAGATTATGACAGTATGCATGCATAGTTTCTTTGATGAATGAATACTAGGTTTAAATTAATGGATAATAAATGTGATGCATGAGGAAAAGGAATAGATCACATCCCCAATCCCTTCCCTGACTGCAAACATATTAGTATTGTAGTCCCCCATAAGTTATCTCAGGTGAGACTGCATTGTGCACTTTGTGTGCAGCGTTGCCTTCTAGTTTACCAGGAGGACCGATATTTTGAGGGTTTTGTTGGAAACCTTTGAGATCAGAACCTAGGTCAGCCCAA
>CBVK0100718124.1:0-11847 GCA_900067695.1 Picea abies
CCCCCCCAACTCTCTCTTAATAATCCAACAATTGGCATTAGAGCAGGTCCTTCAAAAAGAAGTTTAACAACTAGAAGGAGATCATGGATTACTCTAAGATTGGGGTACCACATTTTGATGGAGAATTTTATTCCTTATGGAGTAGAAGAATGAAGACACACATACAAGAACTAGGATTTGATGTTTTGCGATCAATGGTAGATGGAAACAAAGCACCAACCACTCCCCCAACAAATAAATATGGAAAGAAACTTGAAGAAAATAATTCAAGGGCTACAAGTGCACTCCTGAATGGTCTGACTAAATATGTATACACCAAGGTCATGCATTTTGATTCAATGGAAGAGATATGGGAAAAAAAAAATAACATATACGAAGGAGATGAGAAAGTCAAGGAAGACAAACTTCATATTTTCAAAGCAAAGTTTGAACAACTAAAGATGAAAGAAGATGAAAACATTGCAACCTATTTTTTACGAGTTGATGAAGTGGAAAACCGTATTAGAGGTCTAAGAGATGAGTTGAAGGAACATGCTTTTGTAAAAAAGGTATCGATATCTCTACCAATGATATTTTATTGAAAGGTTTTGACACTAGAAGAGAGAGTGGACCTATCTACACTAACCATTGATGATCTGCATGGGACACTCATAGATTACAAGATGAGAATAATGAAATACAATTTGGTTATAAAGGTATTTGTATTCAAATCATATAAGAAGACAACTCAAAAGGACAAGAAAAAGGAAAATTCAGATAGTAGCTGGAATGATATCTCAGACGACGATGAGGAAGTAGCCAACATCGTCAAAAGGTTAAAAAAGGGAACCAGAAAATATAGAGGTAAGCTTCCATTGATTTGTTTTAATTGTGATGGTATTGGTCATTTTTCTAAAAAATGTCCCGAGAATAAAAATAAAATAAATGAGGAAGATGACTCTAAGAGAAACTAAATATGAAAAGGAAAAGGAACCAAAAATAAAATTTTCAAGAAAAGTCTATCCACCAAAGAAGACAGTTCCTCATCAGAAAAAGAATAAGTTTTTGATAGTGATACATAAAGGGTTCTATTCATGTCAATAGAAGACTCCAATTAATAAGGTACTGAAGAAAAAATGAAGAGGCAAAAGTTGACTACATAAAAGAATTGTTGAGTGCCATAGAAGTTATAAAAAGGGAAAAGAAGAAAAACAAGGCACTACATGCATAAATAAAAATAAAAGAGGAAACTAAAAATACTAACTCCAAAGAATTAGAGAAGATGATCAAAAAATTGAAAATCCAAGCAAAAGAAGATAAGAGAATTGAAGAGGCACTCAAAGAATGGTTAGAAGAAAAAGACAGGATCATTGAAAATTTGGAAGCAGAGATTGTCAGACTAAGAAAATACCTTCAAAAGAAAAACATGAAAAACAACTCTAAAGTTTTGGATGACATTATTAGCAATCAAAGGCCACATCATGATAAGTGAAGTAGACCAATCGGCCCTTGGACCAAGATCCGCTCACAGAATCGTTCTTTATCTCCCTCGAGCCGAATCGACTCTTGAGATTCCCTACTGAAATCACCAATTATCGATCCACAGGTCCTTTTTTTGGTAGTTTCCCTGTGCGAATAGCACTAGGTGCGAGCTCTGCCCTTTCATACGACCACAATGCTATGACCAAGGCCCAATTCCAAATGCGCTTGTCGCAACTCGCAACTCGCGAGTTCGTGAGTCGAGGCTCCTGACTCTTCTTTTCCAATCTCGCGATACTCAAATTGTTGATACGGGTATAGCTCTTCTCCTATCAGTTCCCTCCTTGCACGACCACCGGCTAGGCTAAGCACTAGCTCCTCTCGCTACTCGCGCCTTCACAAGTCGAAGGGTTAAATCTCCATGCTCTTCCCCTGCGAACCTCCTAGACTTAAAATTCAGTGAAGGTTGACCTTCCTTTTGTACTTATCGCAACTCGCCACTTCGCGAGTTGTAGTGTCCAATCTTGGCACCTTCCCTTCATGAAACCTTAAGAAGCGATATTTACTTTCCCTCTCACATTCTCACTACTCATGAATTCACATGTTTCAATGTCGAGCTCTCATACTCTTATCTCGCGAATCCCCGAGATGCGAGAAGTCAATGGAGTGTTGAATCCTTCCACTAGGTGATGTGTGTCCGCCTGTCTATTTCCCGGGCCCACCTTGTGGTTCAGCCACATGTCCCTCATGCCTGGCTTTCGGCACTTCACAACTTCTGATGTTGAAAGTGACTCCTTTCAGCCTCCAAACTCCCGAATGTGCGATATGTGATGGAGTTCCTGATCCAACGGTCCTCCCATGACCTGGATCCTATGGTTGTCCTTGCTCCTCACGATTTCGCCACTCGCAACTTGGAGCACCCAAATCCTGGGCTCTCACCTTGCGAACCTCCGAGTTCATGAGATCCCTTGATCTCTGCCACCTGTCCTCCTCCAATGGATGGCTACAATTCTCTCGCGACTTCACAACTCGCAAAGTCAAAGGACTTCCTTCTCTGACTTTCGATGCCCGAATCCCAGATATGGGTGATCTCATGGCACGTGTCCTCCTCCCAGCGAACGACCCAGATTCTTTCGCTATTTCGGGACTTCGTACCTCGTGACCTCATGAATATTGATGCAAGGGTTTTGACCCTTCAACTCACAAAACCCCGAAATGAGATTTATGTGAGTGATTTAACGACCCCTGTTGACTTGGATCCCATGGTCCAATTTCTCCCGAGATTGCACTTGGAGAATACTTGTCGTAACTTCCCTACTCCTCTGTAAGATCTGACGGCTTTTGGGACTTTGCGAATTATCCATGGAGAATTCCGACCGTCCAATGCCTCCTTGATGACTCTTGCGAAGCGAACACGGTATTCCTTTGTTGGAAATTATCTGCCTACAAGTAAATTTTCAACGCCTCCGATATAATGCTTCAAGGTACTAAAACTTTTGATCTTGATTGAAAAATCCTCAATTCCTTTGGGGAAAATTCCTACACGCACTCCTTGCAGCACTTCTTCAAATACACTCCAAGTATTTGAATTCTTAGACTCTGTGCACTCTCTTTATAGCAACAGTCTTTCAACAATTTCGCTCAGGTTGTAACTCTGAGACTTCACTCGGCTTGCGCACTCCTTGCACGGCTCCTGTGCTTAACTTTTCACTTCTGCGAGAATGAGAACAATGTTATCCCTCCTAAGCTTGCAAAGACGAACTCTGACTTCTATCAACGCACACCTTGCGGACAATTTCACTGCACTCCTTGCAGGAAAACTCTTGCTCAGACAGAGAAACAATTGAAACTCATTCTTTACTCTCCCTCTCTTTAGATTTCAGAAATTCAACATGAAATCATACATTCACACATCAAATAAAATGTATAACAAAAAGATTAAAGCCATCATGAGTATAACATTCAATCATGCATACACAGAAAGTATTTGAACACCATGAGTCTGAATCAAGCTTCATATATTAATCTCGGAACTTCTGTACATGGGTTCTTCTACACAACTTTCTGCTTCTTCTTCTCTATGCTCTATTGATCATGCTGCTAATGTTACAATGATACAAGTGAGGGTTTCTATATCCGTTTTCCCTCCGACTCCTAAAACTATCTAATCTAAGAATTCAAAGCTACCTACTTACATTTGCTAGCATAAATGCCTCTTAGTCCTTCAGATGAGAACGGGACACTCAAGGTTTGATTACAATCTACAAGTACACCCTTTCTTAATTGTTTCATTTATGTTTGGTGTATCAAACTTCAAAACATTTCAAACAATTCATCATGTGCCAAAATGCATTGGTGTTTTGTCCCACGCTCGCTTGTTGTTGTGATGCTCCTACATCAATAAGTCCATACTAGGATACAACCAGACAGAAATAGGCTCAAGGCCTAAAATGATAGATCATGAAACAAAGAAAAGAAGTTATGTAGAGACAGTCAAAGGATATAATGAAAGAAAAGAAGACAATAATCTTCACAAGGAATATCACAAAGACACTCCTCCACCCATAAGATTCATATTTCAGAATAAATGATAGTCAGAAATAAGAAGGCCTCAATAAGAAGAAGAAGGGTTAAGAAGAGTAACTCATTTTAGAATATCGACAACTCTTGTGTATCAAACTATCTTTCTTGAGTTATTTTATTCATGTAATAATTTTGTACATAAGGTTGTAAATTGCAAAGAAAACAACATGAATAGAAAAAACCATGAAATTTATGCACAAAATAATTATTCAAGAAGGCCTAGTAATAATCAGAACAAAAACTACAACAGGTTTGAATCCTTGAGTATTGAGATGGAATTCTACAAGTGCAACGAATTTTGACACATGGCCAAATATTGTAGAATGACAATTCCTCCAAGATAATCACAAAAGAAAAATAACAATCACAAAAAGGAAATACAAAGAATATGGGTAAGAAAGCAGAATCAATACAACAATGAAGAATGCAAACTCTATCTACAAGATGAACACAAGAAACATGGTTGGTATGTTGACAGTGGTTGTTCAAAGAACATGAAAGGTGATAAGGATAGGTTTATAACTTTGAAAATGGAAATAAATGGATCAGTCTCTTTTGAAAATGACAACTCAACCAGAATCATTGGAAGAGGCACAATCAAAATTGGAAGGATGCCAAGGAGGAAAATGTTTTGCTGGTGGAAGATATGAAACGATTTTTTTTGAGTTTTAGTCAAATGTGTGACCAAGTTCACAAACTTGTGTTTGATTCACAGAAATGCGAAATAAGAAAAGCATATTCAAGGAGAGTGGTGGTGATAACTATGAGAAATTCAAGTAACATATGCGTGCTTTGTGAAATTGGAAAAGAAAAGTGTTATTTAGGAAAGGAAGATGATTTTTGGTTATGGAATAGGCGAATGGGTCACATAAAATTCAATGATATTGTCAAGGTCAACATAAAGGAAGCACTAAGAGAAATTCCCTAGATCATGAAGCCAACAAGAACACTATGCAAGCATTGTCAACATGGAAAACAAACAAAGAGAAAGTTCAAAAAAATGAATAATCTACAACAAGACCACTATAAATTGTGCATATTGATCTAGTTGGACCAACTAGAAAAAAGGGTTTGAAAGGTGAGAAATATTTTATGCTATTAGTTGATGATTATATAAGAATAACTACAGTTTGTTTTCTCAGGAAGAAGTCAGAGGATTTTGAGAACTTAAAACTGTACAAGGAGATGGTTGAAAATGAAAAAGATTCAAAAATCAAATGCTTAATATCAAACAATGGATGAGATTTTACTTCAATAGAAATCATGGAATTCTGCAGTAAGCATGGGATATAGAGGAAATTATTCATTTCCATGGCACCACAAAAAAATAGAGTCGTGAAAATAAAGAACATGAAATTACAGGAAATGTCTCGAACTATGTTAATGGATTCCAAGTTGACAAATGTATTTTGGGCATAGGCAGTGCATACAACAATTCATGTTCAAAATAGAGTAATGCTTAGAAACAATAGTGATAAAAATGTGTATGAGCTATGGAAAGGAAGACTAACAAATGTGAAACACTTCAGAGTGTTTGGAAGCAAATGCTGCATTAAAAGAGAAGATGGAAAAATGGGAAAGTTTGATTCTCAGGTTGATAAGGGTATACTTGTTGGGTACTCAAGCACAAGGAAATTATACAAATTCTCGAATCTAAGTATCAACAAAATTGTGGAAAGCATCAATTTTACTTTTGATGATATAGGTGGATGCAGGATAAAAGAAGAAGGAAAGGATTCAATGGAACATGTTACTCAAGAAGAAGTAAAGGAAGAAGAAGTAGCAGAAGAGGTATATGAAGAAGAGCATCTAGAACAAGAACATGAATAGTAAGATCTTTAGGTACCTCCAAAGAGACCTAGTAGAAAAATACAAAATAATCATCCATTAGATCATATTATCAGGAATAAAGATGGAAGAGTTGAAACTAGAAGAAGAATTCATTCACCAGAACAACTACACCTAGCACTACTATCTACAATTGAGCCAAGAATGTTTGAAGAATCCAACATGGATGAATTATGGATCAAAGTAATGAATGAAGAGATATATCAGATAGATAATAATGACACTTGGGAATTGGTTCCAAGGCCAAGGAACCATAATGCGATCGATACAAAGTGGGTCTTCAAAAACAAATTGAATGAAGATGGGAAGGTTACCAAGAACAAAGCTAGATTGGTATGTAAAGGATATGCTTAGGTTGAAGTATATACTTTGAAGAGATGTTTTCCCTAGTTGCTAGAATGGAATCAATTATATTGATCCTTTCTTATGCATGATCCAATAATATTAAAGTGTATCATATGGACGTGAAATCATCCTTCCTAAATGGGGATATAGAAGAAGAAGTTTACATTGAGAAACTAGAAGGATTTCAATTGTCAGAGAATGAATATTATGTTTGTAAGTTGAATAAAGCCTTATATGGTCTTAAACATGAGCCTAGAGCATGGTATTCCATACTGGACAAATACTTACAATAGTAAGGATTCAAGAAATAAAATGCAGACAACAACCTCTACATTATGGGAAATCAAGATAGTATTTTGTTAATTGAAGTTTATGTTGATGATATTATTTTTGGAAGTGATTATGAGAGGATGAGCCAAAAATTTGAAAATGATATGCATACTTAGTTTGATATTTCATTTCTTGGATAATTATCTTTCTTCTTGGGTCTTTAGATATGTCAAAGAAACCAAGGTATATTTATCTCTCATACCAAGTACATCATAGAAATGCTAAAGAGGTTTGGAATGGAATATTGCAAAACAATCAACACTTCTATGAAAACCAGTTGCAAATCAAGTAAAGATGATGATTCAAAGGATACATGTCAGAGGAAGTACAAGTCAATTAGTGGAAACTTTCTTTATGTGACAACATCTAGAAAATATGTAATGCAGGCAGTTGGAGAGGTGGCACGATTTCAAGAAACAAAAAAGGAATCACATGTTCTAGCAGTAAAGTGAATATGCAGATATCTCAAGGCTACATAAGAGTTTGAATTATGGTATCCAAAAAGAAAGGATCTATCACTTATTTCCTACACATATGTAGATTGGGCAAGTTGCATTGATGACCAGAGAAGTACAAGTGGAGAAACGTTCTACTTGGTGAGTGTTTGGTATCTTGGCTAAGAAAGAAAGAATGATCAGAATCATTGTATACATCCAAAGTAGAGTATATAGAAGCAACAACATGTTGTACCAAGTCCTATGGATGAAACAAACATTGACAGATATACAGGTTGAGCATGATGAGCCCATTCTGATATATTGTGATAACACAAATGCCATCAATATCTCAAAGAATCTAGTGATGCACTCCAAGACAAAGCACATTCCAATAAAGTTTCATTTTCTACGAGAATAGGTTGCATAAAATAACATTTGAATTGAGTATGTTGGAACCAAAGAACATATTGCAGACATATTTACAAAAACTCTTCCAAGGGAAGATTTTGAGTATCTTCACCAAAATGTTGCCATATTTTCTACCCCACAATGAATTTTTAATGCTATTCATATATGTCTTAGATTTACATGAGTAAGAACCATAAATAGGACAATTTTTTGGGGGGGAGAGCAGTTTCAAGGAGAGTTTAGTCAGGGAGAGCATCCCTAGGGATAGTAAAGTAAGGGAGAGCAACCTCGAAGAGAAGTTACATTTTCCATTGATGTCAAAGGGGGAGATATTCATCATATGAATTGAGAGAGAATCAAATACTTGAATATAGAGATCATAGAGGCATAATTCCAAGGGGAGCATTGGTCACAGGGGGAGCAAGAGAAATATGACTTCAATGTTGCATCATAGTGTTTCCATCAATGTCAAAGGGGGATATTGGGGGAGAATGAGAAATATAACTTTAGTGTTGCATCAAAGTGTTGTCATCAATGCCAAAGGGGGGGATTATTCATTAATTAGGTTGGTTGTCATTGATGTCAACCCTTGAAGCAAGTTAGGTAGAAAATTCTGATAGACCCAACAGTGTGGTTAAGTAACCCAAGTTTGGTTGAGGAATAATGTAATGAATATCAATGAATTTTTAGGTGAGACTATTCTAATTGGATAGTACATGTCATGTCATTTCCGGTGATATGTGGTACGTCACATAGTTCCTCATGGTTGAGGAGATATTTCTTAGTGAAGTTGGAGAACCCTCATGATTTATCTAGAAGGTCAAACAAGTCAATTTATTATAGAATCTCGAGAAGAAGTTTACTAGTCAAAGTGGTTGTAACTAGGAGTTAATCATGAGTTAAGTGGTTGCAAAAAGAAAATAATTAAAAATGAATTAGTTTCAACTAGAAGTGGTGATTTTACTATTTGTGCATAAAGTGGTTGTAAGTGGACAAAGTAGTTAGAAGTGGGTTAGCCCTAAAAGAATTAAGTTGGGTAAAGTAGCTAGAATACAACCCCTAGAGGAAGCTACTTGGAGAGTATAGATAAGAGAGAAAGGGTCTCCTATTAGTACATTATTTTTTAGCACATTGAATATCTATTTTTCGCATTTTAATGGGAAGGTATCATTGAAAAATCTATAGAAGTATGAAGCAACGATAAAGTTGAAGGTACGAAGGGTCAAGACTATGGGTACAAAACTAGGGTTTTACTTAAGACATATGCAGGTTTCAGTACTACAAGGGAGAGGACATCCATGAGCCAAAGTTGGACAAATCACGAATACTCGCGGGTTTATTGAAGACGAAGAACACTTCTTTTTCCTAAGATGAAAAAAGAAGATATAATATATCATCATTGACAAGTTGCAAGGATGACAAGTGAATATAGGAAGGTGTGACAGTGATCTGGTACAACAAGAACTTATACATAAATTAAATTGTATGTTATATGCTTGTTTTAGTTCGTTATTGGTAATGGCCTAAGGTTTCATCATGGAATATTAAGCATGTACTCCTAAGGGTTTGTAGGCCGGTTGATACTTGTTATATGAGGCAGATCTATAGTGGTATATTTCTGGTGTATTTGTTTTCTATGGTTGGCACACTTTATAAGATAGTTGTTGTAGTACATCTTATGATTTTGGAGCATATTTGGGGAATATTGGTTGAAGAGTGTTAGTGAAGATATTGGTAAAGTTTGAGGATGCATTAAAATTATGGTTTATTGTATGATGAATGTAAGGGATTCCTATATCTGATGAATGGTTCATGGTTTATGTATGGCACTTGGTTGGTGAGACATTATTGACTTTAGTTCATGGTATATAATTTTAGCATAGGGTATGTGACATATATGATCAGATATGAGACTACAATGATGAGTTTCAGTATCAGGTTCAATAGTGACAATTGATCAAGGAAAAAATAGTGAAGGTAAGAGAGTTACTAGTAATCTGTGAGTTGTAGTGAAGAAGGTAGAAGAAATCCACGAGTTGTAGTCAATAAAGGTGTGGATATTTTCCTATTGTAGTATATTTAGGTCTCAGATCTGCAAGAAAGTTTTGATGAAGAATCAAGTTAGAGACATATTTGGATTAGCGACAATGACAAAGGTTACGAGTGACAATATCAGAGGTCAACAGTAATAGTGACATGTTTTTCACATTTGGAACTTATATTTAATGGTTATTGGATGGGGAAATGATAGGTGTTTGTAGCCACCTTCCGGTTGTAGTTGGAGAACATAGGGGGTTGTAGCCTCCTTTTGGTTGGAGCCAGAGAAATGGGGAGTTGGAACTTCCCTTAGGTGGTAGACAAAATATATAGGGGGTTGAAGCCTCATTGTAGTTGCATCTGGAAAACAAAGGAAGTTGGTGCTTCCAATGAATTTAATTCTTAAATACATATAAGAAAAAGTAGTTCGTGGTTTTCTCTCGCACTGGGCTTCGACGTAAAAAAATTGTTGTACTGTGTATGTGTGTGATTTCTCATTGTTCATGGTTTATTTATTTTTCACTTGTTGAACAATATTGGTAAATTGATCATAAATATTAACAACTCTTATATATCGTGGTTAGAAAGGATAAAATTTCTCTATTACTGATTCACTCCCACCCTCTCAGTAATCCAACAATAAATACGAGTGTTCATGCACAAGGCATGTATGCGTAGCTAGCACATATAGAACTTCTGTGTGTACTAATGAAAATAATTAACACATATAATGCAATTCTTGTATTCTTCCAACCCAATCAACAATGCAATTAACTTCATAAAGAATAAATCAACTCTTCACATTTTTTTTTCTTTGCAGAATTCTTAATTATAATAATTTAGCACAAGTAATAATTACCTAGAGAATTGTAATTCAGTTAAGCATTTTTTTTAAACAAGATAAAATCAACACTTCTTCTACAATATTAAAACCACGCACACTCTCAACTATGTATAATCATCATTTCTCCCTAACCTACTTCCATCTTACATCCATATCCTTCCTCCGTTGGACTATTCTAGAGCATCAACTATATGGACCTAACTCTAGATAGAACACATAAGTGGAAGTGTCAACTACCTTGACCAAGCTTCCCTAGCAAGAAACTAACAGTCATCATCACACCTTTAGGGGAGCATGATCTAACATCGTCCTCCCATGATTCTAGGTTTCAGAGGATACATGGTGGAAATGCCTCTACCCCTCCTAATAGAACTAGGGTCAACACATTATCATGGACCATATAGTGGTACTATGTTGCTGGGATTTTGTAATCCTATATTCATTTTCAAGAAGTCTCTCTACCTAAAAAACCTGCACTTTCCCACATATCATAGCAATGCATTTGAATCAACAAAATTTCACATACAATATTCAAACCATGTTGTTTCTTGGTCTATGTTCATGACATCAATAGTTTATTATTGTTATCCTTTGGCTAATTTATATCTCATTGATATACAAATTAGTTTATATCACAACTCACATATATCCATACACATTTAACCATACCATTAACTCGATATCCATGTACCAACATCTTTAAATTTCAAAAATTTCAAGCTAGAATTAGGTTGCATATTATCCATCATAAACCACATAACAATAAACATTCATAGTATTGACATTCACATAGGTCCATATGTCCAAAATTTAAAGTGTCAAGTAATCAATGTTCCACATATCATAAGATAATAAATATATGACTAGGCCATACGTAATTCTAGTTGTTTGATTCAAAATAGGTCATTACATACACCCATCCTTCGGGAAACATAGTCCCGAGGTGGTAAAAAAAGTGAGGGATGATATTGTCGTAATGTCTCTGTATCCTCCCAAGTAGGATATCTTGGGATATACTTGTCCCACTGGACCTTAACGTGGTCCAACAAAAGATTCATGAGTTGTTGAACCCTACGCTCCAATATGCGTATGGGTTCAACCATCATGGTTCCTGTGTTAGAGACCTACAATTCCTTCCAATTTAGTTTGTGAGGTTCGTCAGTGACATAATGACATAGAACATATACATGAAAAACATTATGATTTTTATGCAAGTGGGATTGCAGTACGAGGTGATAGGAAACGGGTCTAATTCTCTCTTGGATTTTAAATGGTCCTATAAATCGAGGTGACAACCTTTTCCCTTTCACAAACCGAATGGTATTCTTATTAGACCAGATATGAATGAAAGCCTAATCTCCCACTTTATAACTTTGGCCGGTCCTATGTGCATCAACATAACTTTTATGTCTATCCTATGTCTCCTATAATAGTTGTCTAATCTGAATCACTTGTTCCTCCATATCTTGAATCAATTCTGTCCTTATTGTCACTCGATCTGTTAAGCCCTAATATTGGCTCATTACCCCTTAATTGGGGCATATTATATTAGTAATG
>CBVK0100718204.1:0-17160 GCA_900067695.1 Picea abies
CCCTCCCAAGGAGGAAGAGGGGATCCATCAGTCCTCCTTTCTCTATAGTGTTTTCCAACTAATATAGTTATCCATTGGTAGCATAATCATTGGTCATTTGGTTGATTGATTTTGGTTCAAAGTTCCTCATGCATTTTAGTTTTATTTCTTTAGTTATTTATTTAGTTGTTTCTAGCTTAGTTGTTTGTTTATTTCATGTGATTGCATTGTTTAATTCATACACTAACCTATGTCTTGTCTAGAAGGCCCAACTAGAATTGTAAGTGCCCTTCTTTTGGTCATTCAAGTGGTGAAAAGGACACACCAATTATTTCATCAAGTTTGGGATTAGATGTGGTTGGGTTAGAGGAGGCATGGGAATATTCTCTCGGTTTCTTCTTATCTTTATTAGATCTAGTCTTTAACCTTTCTGATGCCAAGATATTGGATTCAACCTCAATGTTTGCTTCCTGCATGGAAAATAGGGTGGTGGATCTTGTCTCCCTAAGAAGAAGGGATAAATATGCATCAAATGCATTGGAATAAGTGATTTTGGCAGAGGCTTCAGTTGGTTTGATCTCATCTGGGATTATACCATACATATTATTGAATCTCTTGGTGAAGTCTGAAATAAATTCACCGTTATTTCTCTTTAGAGCCCCAAACTCAGTGATGTAGTAGAGATAATATCTCCTATCTCCCCATTTATTTATGAAATATTCATCTAATTCCTCAGTATCTGCGATGGAGGCTGGAGGAAGACTCCAAAACCATTTCCTTACTTCCCCTTCCAGACTCTACACAAACGACCTCATCCACACATCTGCATAGTCAATGTTAAAGTTGTTTGCAAAGTTGTAGAAGGATACCAGACGTTCCTCAACTATGACATCACCTTCCCCATCATATCTTGGTAAATATTTCATGTAATATGTGGTTGGTAGTGCATGTAAGCCTACAAGCAGAACTAGGGGTGCATATTTGGAAACAATTATGGAATGCATCATGCTAGCAACCATTGCTTGGGAAATAAGAATCTATATATTTATGGGAGATATAGGGGTGGATGTTGTACTAGATGATGAAGTAGATTCAGGAGTTTAATATTTCTGAGGTTCCTTGGAATTCTGATTCTTATGGATATCAAATTCTAGCTAGTTTCGATGATGAAGAGACATAGACTCTTTGGGTGTAGTTTTACCCTTGAGGGGGGAGGTATATCTTTGAGCTATGGTGGATTTTATTAGTTTCCTTTCTGGATCAGAGACTAGTGTGTCCTTCTCGAGGTTAGGGTGATCCTTGATGGATTTTATGTGTTCATATTTGGATCTTTTGAGTCCTTTTATGGGTGCCAATATTTCTTTCATAAATTCTACTCAATGGAGTCACCAGGTGAAAGATGGCAGTCTGTCTATGTCTAATCTTTGTTCACCCTCAAAGGTCAGAGCTATTCAATGTCATTCTCCTAGGGAAATATATTTCATTACTCTGTTCTCCGACAACAACACCAGAAGATGTTGGTCCTAAAGTCTACACCTGACTGCTAAAGGGCAGAGCTAGGCCACCTCAAGTTTTTAATGATTAGTTTTTTTGATAAGTTGGTTTTCTGGATCAGCTTAAGGATAGGTTTTCAAAGATGGTAATCTAGTTGGAAAGGCCACACAGTATAAAAGTAGGTTTTCCTTTGATAGTGGTATGGATATTAATGGATAGTTGGGAATATGAAAAGACAAATACAGGAAACAATAACAAGCAATGCAATGAATCACTTGTTATGTGAGAATAAATACTTAAAATAATATTTTAAGAATTAGACAAATACCTAGATGCAAATCATTCAAAAAGTTTCCAAATAGTATATATTTTGCTAAAAAATAGTTGTATAACAGGTTGCAGAATCAACAAAAGATGAACTAAAACAATGGTTGAAAGAATAAGGAAATGTACATTTCACACATCACAAAATTTGCATTCAAGACAAGAGTAAACACATAAAGATTTGAGTAAGAGAAAACAATTGTCATCAACGTATATTCACTAGGTAGATAACTTTACACTCATCTGAGCAGGTCCAGCCCTTTTGTTGCCTCTATCCTTCTCCAAAAAATAGAACCATCAAAACATACATAAACTACATATTTATCATAAATGCAGAGGCCCTCGACCAGTGTGGAACTGGGGCTTAAATCTACCACATTTTTTGTTAAACAAGTTTCTAACTTCACTAAACATTGGTTGGAGTATCTTAATGTATACTTCGATCCTGAATTAAATAAAAAGGATTGGTTCTCATCAATCAAAAATACCATTGATTATTCCTTAATTAAAAGAATCCTGCAATTTAATAACTTAATACTGCTTATAGAAATGATATAATATTGATGCATGTGTTGGAGCGAACTAAGATCTGACAGAAATGACCAAGAGTGACAGAACTGATTTCTGTATCGATCATGGCATGCACACGTGTTGTTGGAGGCCACTAGAGACAACTGGAAGTCTGGTTGTTTCTTTCCCCCACTTATCTTTTTGAGGACAAAAGTAAGTCGTGTTTCTCTTTTCTAGAGTCTAGACATGTAGTTTCCCCGTTCCTAGTTTGGCACCCCCCTTTAAACCTTTCAAATATGAAATAAATGTGGGTGAGCCACTTCAAAATTTCGGCGTTTGGAGGTTTCAGAGTGCAGAGGATGCATATCCCTCGGAGGACAAAACCCTCGAAGTCATTAACCAACACCAATCACTTATTAACCCAAGATTACCTTTAACCTTCATCATGTCGGGACTTTGGGACTCCGGCTCTTCAGGCTTCAGGAGCTTGCGCATGTTCTTGATAGAAATCTCTCGGAGTAAGATCTACCAAAGATGATGTGGAAAATAATGACATTTCTACATGCCTAAGAGTGACACATGTCAAAAACAGATGGACGCCACGTGTCTTCGGCACTTCGGCATTTCGGGGCTCCAGTACTTCGACATCTGGACACTTTGGAAGATTTGAACCAATGACAATTTTGGAAGCCCAGACGCTAAAGTCGTGGAGCAATCCTGTTAAAATCCACATGAATTTGAGACTCTGAATGCATGAGAGTCGTTGATCCACGTCAATTGTTGGATCTCCACCATTGAATAGTTGACCTATTTGTTTGGCTTAAATTCTAAGCCCAAAATGGACTGCTTTGATTTGTTGCCTTTTTCTGCAGAGGCTTACTAAGCTTTCAAAGGACTTGTTGGACCTGGATATCTCTTGCACACATAAAAGACTTAGTGGATCTAATTCATACTCAATTAGTGGAAAATATGATGACAAGTATTTCAAACTGAAATCAGAACATGAAATCACCCTTAAAGAAAGAGAAAAAATGGTGCAAAATAAGTAAAGACGAGGAGGGTCCATGAAGCTGAGTGATTGAACAATGGAGAATAAGCTAAGAAAGTAACCACAAAACTAAGAATTGATGGATGTATAGGTTAAATGAGGGAAAAGGGAAGGGGTGCATTCCTAGGTTACAACAGGGCCCTAAAAATTTTTTTTATGATTATTTGTCTATGTTATGAATGTATATGTGTTTCCCTTGCATAACGCCTTCTTCTTATCTAGTTAGTATTTGATTATTGTCACAACTTGACTTCAATGGTTAATATATGGATCTGAGTAGTGTATAATTAGATATGATGTTGTGTTCTCTTTAACTCCCTTCATCACACAAGTCTCAATGACTATTTGGGTGAGACCTCCTTCCCTTGTGGAAGGTTGAATATCCCAGCGTTCTTAGACTATAGTGGTACTTTTTTTTTGTAAATGTTGAAAACCCTGGTCTCAATTTTGCGTCAACACTACCAATTGTAAATTTGGTTTCTATCAACCCCTTCCTTTTCCTTTCCTCAATTTTTATGTAATGTACCCACCCCCACCCCCCCTGGCTGGGCATGCTACCTCAAGAACTTTGTTCGAAATTGAAATTGAAATTTTGATTCCCTTTAATTATTAAAGAAGCATCAAAGAAACATGATAGCAGCACATGCCATAATAAAAATTCATGCTACATTTTAAATAATTATTAAACATTCCATGCATAACAATAACCAACAAGCATACATTTTATAACATACCAATCTCATAGACAATAATTTATACATAGAGGAAATAAATATACAGCAGAGAAACACATGACAGAGAGCACTTATCTTAAGAAAAATGGTTCACCAACTGGTTGCAGACCAAGGACATTCCACCCAACCATAGACATTGTTGTTACAAGACTCAACAACAATGTCACCCCTGATCCAAGGATATGAATCCATGAGGACGGTTCCAGGTTTTCACTTAGAAACACAAACTAGTCATCACTCAAGCTCTTACAGGATTCTCAATAGACACAACAATATAAGGTACACTAGCTCTCTTCTATCTAGCCTGCACAACCCAAGAGAATGGAACCCCTTCTCTTCCTTGCAATCCCTCATGATGTCCACCTCCTTCCAAGGATCCAATGCATGTGGTCAAGAATATCCATGCTGGGACTCTCAGGATTTGTAGTTGTAAGAAAAAATTAACACATTCCAATGCATCTTAGACATGTAGGCATTAATTCATGGTTGGAATACACCAACAGTCATTACAACCAACAAAACCATGACTACTCTCCAACAATTATTTTTTCTTTCCTAAGGAAAGATCATATTGAATGAGGAATGAGGAGTGGGTGAAAGAGTGAATGGAGAGGGAGAACATAATGAAAGGTTTGAACCATGAATAATGAATGAGTGAGAGAACCCCCCAAATAGACCAAAGATGGGTTTATATATTTCTTGAAATTAAATAACCACATGACCTTCCCCCATGAAGCTCATGTAACTAATATTATCCATTAAAAAAAATTGGGTAAATAAAATATAAAATAAATAATGAGCCCCTCAATCCCCCTCTCTTGTGGAATCATAGCCCCCTATAACTATTGTCCTTATCTGTCTAGAAGAAAATGATGCATTTATTATTAATAATGATCAAAAAATTACATTTCCTGGGCACACTGAGCTCTTTTAATTGTTTGGGCACTCTGACCTTTCATAAATTAACAAAATATATTATTTAATATGGGTCTCAAAACCTGGGTATTGCATTCCCCTCCCCCTTATTTTGGCATTGTCCTCAGTTTATATACAGAACAGAAATAAAAATTTCAAAATTTATTCAAAAAGTTGTGGGTACTCTACCCGCATGGCATCTTCATGCTCCGAAGTAGCATCTTTAGGACCGTAGCATGCCCACTAAACTTTTACCAGCTCTATAACTCAATTTCAGAGCATTTTCACTTTTCTATCCAATATGCGCACCTGTTGGACCTGAAAGTCTCCCTCTTTCTCTACCTAAATTAGTTGCCAATAAATAACATGGTTAGGATCGTGCATGTATTTTTTTAGGAAAGAGACAAGAAATAAATTATGCACATTCATGGAAGCAGGAAATGCAAGCATGTATGCAATTAGCCCTATTTTATCTAATATCTCAAATGGACCACATAATCTGGCTGCTATCTTTGCACAACTACCCAAATTCAATGATATCTTCTTAATATTCACTTTCGAAATCACATGCTCCCGGGCTTTAAATTCTCTAGTTGTCTTGTTCTTGCCTGCATAAATTTTCTGTCTATCTTAAGATGCCTTTAAATTCTGCTTAATTTTAACCATCTAGTCTTCCATATCCTTGAGAAATTTTGTCCCAAGTACCACTCTATTTGTTGGGTTGTCCCAAATCACTGGAGTATTGCATTTCCTACCATACAAAGCTTCAAATGGGCTTATTTTCAATGAAGCTTGATACCCATTATTATAGGCAAACTCAACCAAGTGCAAGTAATCTTCCCACTTAGATGGCTTATCCATTACATGCATTCTCAACATGTCTTCAATTACTTGGTTGACCCTCTCTGTCTTTCCATTTGATTGTGTATGGTACGGTATGATAAAGTTTACATTTATACCAAATCCTTTAAACAATCCCCTCCAGAAAGTTGAAGTAAATTGTGTATCTCTATCTGAAACAATTTCTGTAGGTATCTGTAACATCCCTCTCTTGTGCACACCTTATTGGACTTATTCTTTGAGGACACTTGCGTGCAAGTGATCAGGTTCACTATCTAATTGATTGTTTTGATTATTATTATGAGGTGTGGAGAATCCGATGATATGTTATGTTGTTATATTTATATCGACATGGGTTATTGATTGGTTTTTCTTGAGTGTGTAGGAATCTGGATGTTGAGAATGTCGATGGAATCGATGGATATCCTTGGACTCCATATCGAGTCAGGGAGTGGACTGTTATGGTTTGAATGTTTTTTATATTACATATGTGATATATTGACTAGATATTATGATGTCGATTGTAATCGTTGACACGTTTCGTTGATGGATGCAGGTTGACAATAGCTTGCTAACCAAACTCACATTAGGATTAAAGGGGTCACGCATGAAAACCAGATACATTGAGGGAGAGATGTGGCAACAACCCTACCACATCCTACTAGCACTCTCATCATGGCTTAAACTATACGTTAACAATTACCTAGTTCGAGAGATCCACGATGTTGTGCAGGAAGACCGTGACAGTCGCTCACGATGATTCTGAGGGGAGCGCAATAAGGAAGTGTCCTTATTCCTTAGAGTCCCTTAGTCTCCCACAAGGCCACCTGACAAAGTATTGATTCCAAGGGTTTGATGTCAACCAAAATCAGTCAAAAGGTGAGTGTCACCCTTGGAGAACGTAGTGCTTCTTTAAAGGCACATCGCGTAAATAAAAAAGGAATGCAAGCGAGTGGCACCCTTGGAGAACATAGTACATAGTTTGGTTACAAGGGATACTCCTAGAGTTCTAATGATGAATGTGTTATTGGCTCTGATGGATTCTCCCTTGCATAATGGCTCGTATATCACTTTTTGTGCCAGGAATTTATTAAGTGATGATTGATTAAATTGTGCGCTTAGGATTAAGTAGATTTGTGCTTCAACTTTTTCCGGTGCTAGATAGATTTATCATGTCATCTCTCTTGTGAGCTTGAATTTTAAGGTTGAACAAAGTGTTTCCTAAGGTTAGGACCTACCCGTTGCGTGCATTGAAGGGTCACCAGATTGATTGGTGGTTGAATAATTATTCTTGCACCATGCAAAATGTATTGACTCGAATGTTTTTTTTCTCTCTCCCACTCGCCTTGAAGGTTCATGCTACTTGTGTTAGTTTTTATGCTGGTTGCACTTGGTTGTTAATGCTTAGTCAATTATATCCCTTGACCGAGTAAATTCTTGTAGGATGCTTCAAGCTGATTTTTGTGCTATTATGCTCTGCTTTTATATGTGTACTACGCTAAATGTTATTCATCATGATTTTGTCAAGTTGTGTCTCTATGCCTTGTTGACGTTGTCATGTTGTTATAAAAAAAAATTGTCATACGTCATTTCATGTCATAACGATCGGGGACGTTACATATGTTATTAGAGTCGGTTCAACCAATGACTTGGGATCACTATGACTTCCATTGATTAGATACTTGATTTTAAAATGTCACTAATTAAATTGATTTGTACTCGTGCAGGTAATCATGGTTAGAGTATGCCACGGAGGAACATGAAAAGGTGCTAGGGGAGGAGGCGTGATGCCTCTAGTATCATCCACGCCCGAGGGGTCTAACCCCCAAGGAGAATAACAGGTTGTCGGACAAGGACAAATAGTTGTGGGAGATGTGGTTGGGTTGATGGGGTCCTTTCAGAGGATGTCAAAAGCCATGTTCAATCATTTGAATAGAGATGAGGCTAGGGCACCTACACCTCTTGACTGTCCACCGTGTGCCTTAGCTGGTACTGGTAGCATTCACAGAGAAATCGAGAAGGTCAAGTTTCTCGAGTTCTTTGGTGCCACAGAAGGTGCAGTCATCGAGGCATGGTTGGAGAATATGGTGATGTTATTTTCACTTCGCGACTATACCTCCAACATGAACATCTACATGGTGGTCTTTCAACTAAAGGGGAGTGCTCTTCTATGGTGGAAGATGCTCCCATCGCAATTCAACATGGTCGTCGAAGACGTTTCATGGGAACTGTTCAAGGAACGGTTTTGCGAGAGGCATCTATCTAAGGAATTCATTGAGATTCAACTCAACGAGTTCAACTCCTTGCGACAGGGAGACCATATGGTTCTCAAGTATGAGGCTCATTTTATGGAGTTGATTCGATATGCTCCCCAACTAAATACTGAGAATCTTAAGGTCAACAAGTTCATGTTCATCCTTAATGTCAGCATTCGTGCAAAAGTGAGGATTTTGATGCCTCAAACCTTGCATGATGTTGTTCAAAAGGCCCTCATAGCAGAGGAGGATATCATCAGCGGGGGTCAGAGTAGCACTCTGGAGAGACCAACAAGGTTGGAGACATCTCATGCAAAACAACATCAAACACTAGTTAGGCATGCACCGAGATATAGAGGCACTCCGAGAGGATCCAAATTCACTGCACCAAGGTGACCAGTGCCTCAGTAGTGCACTCCCTACAGAGGATTAGAGAACCAGCAGCAGCACCGACTGCAACAACAGTAGTTTAGACCTATTTAGCATAACAGACCAGGGTTCCTGGTCAGTAGGCCATCAGCTTCTACTTCAGGTACCAAGAGTATTGGATGGAAGACCGGGTGTTGGACATGTGGGGAGCCACATTACCAGTGTGATTTTCTAGTTGAGAGGGCCAAAGCATCCAGATTAGTCGAACCCACTACCATAGGAGACTTGGGCAAGGCCCATCAAATTCATGCAGCAGTAAATAACTGCCAGGTAGAGAACCAATCGACTGTGCTCGAGACATCAGGTACCGTCACTGACCAGACCTTTATTAGTTTGATAGATCTAAGTGCTACATAGATTTTTATTTCTGGTGTGGTGCTAAAAATAATTAAGGCAAAGGCAGTCAAACAAGACAAGTTTAGCTTTGTAGAAATGGCTTCGGGAGCCAAACAAAATGTTGGAGGGAAGGTTACGGGTCGTAGCCAACCTATACGTCATGATTTTAGGGTCTTATGACATCGTGATCAATATGGACTGGTTGGAATCACATGAGGTGATACTCAACTGTAAGATGAAATGATTGAGCTTAGTCGATGATGAGGAATAGAGACGCATGATTGTAGGTAGGAACTAGGGAGTCTCCCTAAGGTTCATCTCTTCCCTGCAGCAATAGAAGAGCATGTGCAAGGGACACAAGCTATATGTGATCCTTGCGTTAAACGAAAATGGCATGGACGAAGGCCTAGAAAACCTTCCAGTAGTGCGAGAGTTTGCAGAAGTATTCCCATAGAAGTTACCAGGGTTGCCTCCAGAGAGGGAATTGGAATTTACAATCGACCTAAAACAAGGAACCGAACCAATAGCAAGAAATCCTTATCAGATTTCGAACACAAAGTTACAGGAGATGAAAATGAAACTGAAGGATTTGTTGGACCTAGGACTTATACATCCAAGTGTGTCACCGTGGGGTGCGCCTGTTATTTTAATACAGAAGAAGGATGGGTTGTGGAGACTCTTGATTGATTACCTTCAATTGAACAAGGCAGTGATCAAGAACCAGTATCTATTGCAGAGGATTGATAATCCGTTTCATCAAATGAAAGGCGTGACAATGTTTTCGAAGATCGACTTGAGATCACAGTATCACCAATTATGGATCAAGGAGGAATACATCCCTAAGACTGCCTTTAAGATGAGGTTTGGACATTATGAGTTTACTTTTTTACCATTTGGACTGAAAAATGCCCCAAGGGTATTTATGAGTTTTATGAATGGGGTATTCCGTAAATACTTGGACAAGTTTGTCCAAGTATTCATTGACGATATTTTTATATACTCTCGGACGATGGAGGAGCATGATGAGCACTTGTGCTTGGTACTACAGTGTCTACGAGAGAACAAATTATTTGGGAAACTTTCTAAATGCTTGTTTTATCAATCGAAGATTCATTATTTAGGGCATGTCCTCTCCGACGAAGGTATCGCTACAAATCTAGGAAAGGTCGAGGCTATTATGGAATGGCCTGCACCGACGAATGTCCCTGAATTGCGTAGCTTTATGGGTTTAGCAGGGTATTATCGATGGTTCGTCTAATGTTTTTGGAAGATAGAAAACCTGATTACAGAATTGCAGAAGAAGAACAAAAAGTTTGTATGGACTAAGAAATGCATGAAAGCATTTCAGAAGCTCAAGGAGATGTTGATGACAGCTTCGATACTGAAGGTCCCTAACATGGATGAGGACTTTTTTGTATGCACTTACACATCCTAGGAAGGCTTAGGCGGAGTCTTGATGCAAGATGGTCGAGTTATCGTGTACATCTCAAGAAATTTAAGAAGGCATGAGGAGAAATATGTGATGCATTATTTGGAGTTGTTAGCCATTGTGTATTCCTTGAGAGTATGGAGACACTACCTTATTGGATGAAAATTTGAACTAAAAACAAACCGCTGTGCTTTACAGTACATCTTTATGCAAAGCAACTGGAACACGCGACAAAGGTGTTGGTCGGAATTGCTTAGCGAGTATGATTTCGAGATTACCTACATAAAAGGAACAGTGAACAGAGTGGATGATGCGTTGAGTTGGGGACCACACATATTTTTGGTGATGCCTCTGTAGAAGAATCTATGTGAAAATATTCTAGCTTTACAGCGCAGCGATGACTGGTACAAAGAGGTCAAGAATTTTATTAGACAAAACATAATGATGGTGCCAAAATTTGAGGGGTTTACTGTGGACAATGACAAATTATTGAGATTTAATAATTGGATTTATGTATCGCCCAATAAAGAGTTGAGGATTTTGACCCTAAATGAGGCTCATAGAGAAGTGTACATGGCTCATCCTAGCGTCACAAAGATGAGGGAAGACCTTAAACCCTTATTCTTCTGGAAGGGAATGAAGGCGGACATAGTCAACTACGTGGAAAGATGTCTAGAATTTCAGCAGGTGAATGTTGAACATAGACATCCGGCATCATTACTACACCCACACTCTATTCCAGAAACGAAATGGGAGGTCATTTCGATGGATTTCATTGTTGGATTGCCGCTGAAAGCAAGGAGACACGACTCAATTTTTGTGGTAGTTGACATTCTGATGAAGAGTGCTCATTTTATCCATGTGTGTGCGACGTATCAGCCACCTAACATAGTTAGAGTTTTCATCAATGAGATTGTGAGGTTGCATGTTGTGCCTAAGAGGATTATATCTGATCGAGGATTGATGTTTACAAGATGATTTTGGACTACTTTCCAAGAGGCCTTGGGAACCCAACTTA
Organism: Picea abies; assembly: GCA_900067695.1. Classification (NCBI taxonomy): domain Eukaryota; kingdom Viridiplantae; phylum Streptophyta; class Pinopsida; order Pinales; family Pinaceae; genus Picea; species Picea abies. The sequence continues at coordinate 11,312 of CBVK0100718204.1, forward strand.
ACTTTAATACCGCATATCACCCGAAAACAGACGAGAAAACCAAACGAATGAACCAAATATTGGAGGATATGTTGCGTATGTACATGATGGACCAATAGAAGTGTTGGGAAGAATTCTTTCCACTGATATAATTTGAAAATAACAACAATTATCAAAACACAATTAAGATGGTGTCATTTGAGTTTCTTTATGGGCAACCGTGTCGGACGCCTTTGAGTTGGGATTGGCTTGAGGATAGGGTCCTGGTCGGACCAGAAGCGATCCAAGAAATGGAATATCAAATGCAAACCATAAGACAAAAGATCAAGGAGGCGCAGGATCGGTAGAAGAGTTACGGTGATGCGCATTGTGTCGAACGTAGTTATGAAGTTGGCGATCGAGTCTTCTTGCGGGTGAAACCGCATATGAGTTCAATCAAGTTTGGAAAGGGTGATAAAATATCTCCTAGGTATGTGGGACCCTTCAATATTTTGGAAAGGAAGGGGCCCATGGCCTATTAACTAGCCTTTCTTGATTCTTTGAGGCATATGCATGATGTTTTTCACGTATATTTTTTGAGACATTATGTTAGTGATCCTTCACATGTGATAGACATGAGTTCCTTACAGGTATCGGATGATGGTGCACTCACGGCGGAGCCAATATCCATTTTGGACCATCACATTCGACAACTATAGCGTCAAACAATAGATTAGGTCAATTTCCAGTGGGACAACTATAGTCCGCACTCGACGACCTCGAAGGACGCATATGAAATGCATCAATAGTTTCCAATTTTGTTTGATAGCTAGATGTATAGATATTGTTAGACACTTTATTTCGGCACTTATATACTGTGAAAATTTGGGATGAAGTTTAAAACAAGAGAGGGTGTATGTAAAATCTTGCTCTTGCACAGACCTGATTGGAATTATTCTTTGAGGACACTTACATGCAAGTGATCTGGTTCACTATATGATTAATTGTTTTGATTATGATTATGAGGTGCAGAGGATCTGATCATATGTTATATTATTATATTTATATCGACAGGTGCTATTGACTGGTTTTTCCTGAGTGTGCAAGACTCTAGATGTTGAGGATGTCGATGGCATCGATGGATCTCCTTGGACTCTGGATCGAGTCAAGGAGTGGACTGTTATGGTTTGAATGTTTTTGATATTACATATGTGACATATGACTAGATATTATGATGTTGATTGTAATCACTAACACGTTTCATTGATGGATGTAGGTTGACGATAGATTGCTAACCAGACTCACATTACGAGTAAAGGGGCCACGCACAACAACCAGAGACATTGAGGGAGAGGTGTTGCACAAGCCCTGCCACATCCTACTAGCACTCCCATCGTGGCTCAAACTGTAGGTTAATTATTACCTTCTTCGAGAGATCCATGATGTCGTGAGGGCAGACTGTGACAGTCGCTCACGACGATTCTGAGGGGTGCACAATAAGGTAGGGTCCTTATTCCTTAGAGGCCCTTAGTCTCCCATAAGGTAACCTAACATAGTATTGACTAAAGGGGTTTGACGTCTACCAAAATGAGTCAAAAGGCGAGTGGCACCCTTGGAGCACGTAGTGTGTCTTGAAGGTCAAGTCGCACAAATAAAACAGGAATGCAAACGAGTGGCACCCTTGGAGCACGTAGTGCGTCTTGAAGAGAACGTTGTGATTTTAACTCTAGTAATTTAATAAACCTAGTACCTAGAAAACTATGCCTCGTTAGGATCTGGTTGGCCTTAAAATGAATGATGGTATGAGTAAAGTTCAATAACTAATTTTTCCCTTAAAAACTGTCAGCAAGCCTAGTGAATTTAAAACCTAGGTCTAAGTAGAACATGTGAACAAAAAAAAAATCTAACTGGACATGTAACAAGAAGGGGACAAAGAAAATTCAAAAATTAATATTTAAAGTAAAATTTTGATGAAGGATTAAATTATTAAAAGAGTAAATTGTTGTTTATGTCTAAACTTGCTAATTCTGAAATTAGATAAAAAGGGGAACTTAAAGAAAAAGGGGAATGTCTAACATAGTAGGGAATATAGTCTTTAGAGCCTTCTAGTTTTGAACTCAACTAGGTCTTAAGAAAGGCGTCAGTCATTTAAGAAATGTAAGGGAATAAAGGGACACCGAGGAGCATTTTTAGGAAGGCTTTTAGGTGGGTTAGGGAAATAGGGAAATTTAATTAATTAATTAATTAAATATCTGGTGAAACTAAGGGATCGGGTGACATGTGTACAAGGGAGGTTTATCCTAGTTAAATTTAATAAAAAGAATTTAATGAGGGTTCGGAAACTAATCAATAAGAAACCTCTATAAAAGGAATGGTTGAGGAAGAGAAAATATCACGTCTGGTATGTGTAAGGTTATGCTGTCGGATTTCATTCTTGACTATTTTTTTCTTGTGGGAGTTGGGATACTCAGCTCGGATAACGAGTGGTAGCTCGACCTTACGAGGTGAGCTGGGAGCTAGATTATTCTCTGGTAGTGTGCATGGCCCCTTTGTAGCTTGGGGGGCTCAGGGAGAAGAAGAGTACCCCTAGCATTGGCTGGGAGTTACCAGTGAGGTCTCAAGAGTTATCACGAAGGAGATAGATGGAGCATGAGCATGGGACATCTACCTTGGATTGGGACATCTACCTTGGATTCGGTGCCTTCGGTTAAGGTACGCGTGTTAAATTTTCATTGAAGTTGGTTTTAAAAATATGTGAATTTATATGTTAAAAAAATGTAATGGCTCCCTGAAGCTAGATGCTTGTGCACTTGTTGTGTGGTTTTGATAATTAAGAGGTTGTGGTTAAGTTTAAGTTTGCGAAATTTTTATTCTTTGTTCTTGTGTATGCTTATTCTCCGTGCTCGGATGTTTACCTATTGTTCGCTCCATTTATGTTTCTACGTCTTCTTGATTTGTCAGTAATTAGTTGCATTTCGGTGCATTGGCACTTTGCGCTTTTGTTTTTGAATTTTTGGTATGATTGCGTCCCATGTTGTTCTTCAAGTACTATTGAGTATGAAATTTTGTGTAGAATTTGTTTTTCAGACAAGCTTAAGATTTTAGCACAACGCATGTTGTCAAAAACATTTGTCCAACGAAAACCTTTCCTAGATATGATAAAATCCTAATAGTTCCTATCTGTAATTTATTTAGATTTTATGGATTTTATCCATTCATATTTTTCTCCCTAGTGTTGTGCTTTCTTGGCGAGTCGAAAGGTGCAGAGAGATTTTCCGGTATTTTATTACTTAATGGTAACTGTCAGGGATATTTCGCACCTATAATTGTTACAAATTTTATCACAGTATTAGTTGGACTCTTAACACCTTTGACACCCTCCTTCTAGCTTGCGTTGTTTGGATTTTGATAGCATGAAGTAGATTCTCGAACGGTTGACCGAGTTGAGTGTGTGATGAGAAATTTTTAGGGAGATCCATACATCTCTCATGGTTTAAACCTTGCCTCATCATTCCTCATATCTCTGTGTCCCTTCCCTTAGCTTTCTTTCTGCCCAGTGACCCGAATGTTCGTCCAACCACCTAACCCTTCCCTTGCTCGGCAATTTTCTATCGATCCCCTGTGCCTTGCATGTTTTATCTTCTTTGCATGTTCCTCTAATTCCCACGATCTTTTCCCTCTTCATTTGTCAGCGTTTTTCTAAGTGACTGCCAAGCTCTGTGCCTTCCTTCTGTGCCTACATTTTTCCCTCAAGAAGGCCATGATTTCGATGTGATCCAACCTTACTTGTTCCTTCGATGAATTCTGATTAATGAATTACTTACCTTGTGCACATAGAATGTAGTAATGGTGTAATTATGCATTTAAATTCTAATTGGCCAGTGGTGGTTTCCCTTGTTTTATATTCTGCAATTTTTTAGTAAATGGCAGTGGCATTTTCTTTTGTTTTATAATAAATTTACATTTCTGACAGTTGGCAATTTTCAATATTATCTAATTTGCAAATTCTGAGCGAGTGGCAATTGAAATTTATGTCTATAATCTAATTGCATGTAAGTTATGATCGATGAAATTCAGTTACTGTCAGTAGGAGAATTTTAATTATTATCTAAATTGCAATTAATGAGTAGTTGGAAAGTGGCAGTTCCTTTGTTTTATAATGAATTTCAATTACTGTCAGTTGGAAAACTTTAAATATTGGCTAATCCACATTTTTTGAGTGAATGGAAAATTAAAATTTATGTCTAAATATCTAACTATATGTAATTTCTACTTGGTGAAATTCAGTTATTGTTAGTAGGTGAATTTTAATTATTATCTAAACTGCAATTTTTGAGTAGTTGTCAAGTGACGGATCCTTTGTTTTATAATGAATTTCAATTATTGTCAGCTGGAAAAATTTAAATATTGTCTAATCTGCGTTTTCTAAGTGAATGGAAAATTAAAATTTATGTCTATATATCTAACTTCCTTGATTCATTTCGGCATCCAAAAATTCAGAAATCACCGCAAGCGTTCTAACCATGCTGCCACTTGTAAATGATTTAAATGTATTATACTGTTGTATTTCGTAATTATTAAAGTGGAGTGAAAAATGTTCTACACGGACCGTATAACATTTACTTATACCTTGATTAATTACGTACAGTTTCCTTTGTTTTAATTACACCGAGATTTAATTATCTTTGGATTATAATTTATTAGAGATTCTTTTGTTTTAAATACGCCGAGATTTTTAATATCCTTTTAAATAATTACACAGATATTTTAATATAATTACACAAAGATTTTAAATAATTGCATAAAGATTCTAAATAATCACACGAAGATTTTAAATAATTACAGAACTATTCCTTGTTTATTATTACATATATTATAATTACCTTATGTTCTAAGTAATCATAAAATCACAACTTTGCATGTCTAACCATACTAAAAATAGTAGAAATTTTTCAATTTAAAGTTATTTAAACGGTGCTTTAGAAATTGTGTGATTTTTATCACTAATTAAATTGATATATAATCTATGTTTAATTCATTTGTTGATAAATTTTATGTATATATTGTACAATTTGATGATGTAAGTTGCATGATGTGTTAAGTCATAAGGGTGAATGATGTAAATGGGGGTGATAATGTATACACCTTAATGGTGAATGATCATAATGAGGAAGGGCTTATAAGGTTGGTAAGGACACAAGGATTTTTCCAAAGTTTTAATGAAGAAAAAACTCAAGGATTGTAGAGCTAGATAGTCGTATGAATAGTTGTAGTTATTAATTAGACATTTTTACAAAATGGAAAGGTTTATAATGATTGTGGTTATTGTCTGTTATCTCAGTACATGCTTTGGTTACAAGGGAGACTCTTAGAGTTCTAATGATGAATGATTTCTTGGCTCTGATGGATGCCCCCTTGCACAATGGCTCGTATATCTCTTTTTGTGTCGGGAATTTATTAAGTGATGATTGATTAAATCGTGCGCCTAGGATTAAGTAGATTTGCGCTTCAATTTTTTCCAATGCTAGATAGATTTAGCATGTCATATCTCTTATGCACTGGAATTTTAAGGTTGAACGAAGTGTTGCCTAAGGTTAGGACCTACCCGTTGTGTGCATTGAAGGGTCACTAGATTGATTGGTGGTTGAATAATTATTATTGCGCCATGCAAAATTTATTGACTCAAATGTTGTTTTTCTCTCTCCCGCTCGCCTTGAAGGTTCATGCTACTTGTGTTATTTTTTATGCTGGTTGCGCTTAGATGATATTGATGTTGTTAATGCTTAGTCATTTATTGTTAAGCCCTAATATTGGCTCATTACCACTTAATTGGGGCATATTAGATCAGTAATGTTATTTTATTTATGTCATCTTTAGGCCATTAGTTGTAA
>CBVK0100718206.1:808-14314 GCA_900067695.1 Picea abies
TATACCTCCAACATGAACATCTACATGGTGGTCTTTCAACTAAAGGGGAGCGCTCTTCTATGGTGGAAGACGCTCATGTCGCAATTGAACATGGTCGTCAAAGACGTGTCATGGGAATTTTTCGAGGAATGGTTTTAGGAGAGGTATCTGTCTAAGGAATTCATTGAGCCTCAACTCAATGAATTCAACTCCTTGCGACAGGGTGGTCGTACGGTTCCTGAGTACGAGGCTCGTTTTATGGAGATTCTTCGGTATGCTCCCCACTTAAATACCAAGAATATTAAGGTCAACAAGTTCACGTTCGGCCTTAATGTCAGTATTCATGCAAAAGTGAGGATTTTGATGCCTCAAACCTTACATGATGTTGTTCAGAAGGCCCACATAGCAGAGGAGGAGCTCATCAACGGGGGTCAGAGCAGGACTTTGGAGAGACCAACAAGTTCGGAGACATCTTGTGTGAAACAAAATCAGACACCAGTTAGGCATCGATCAAGATATAGAGGCACTCCGAGAGGATCCAAATTCACCTCACCATGGTGACCAACGCCTCAGCAACGGACTCCCTATAGAGGACCATAGCACCAGCAGCACCACCACCTGCAGTAGTAGTAGTTTAGGCTTGTTCAGCAGAACAGGCCAGGGTTCCAGGTCGGTGTGTCGTCAGCTTCTACTTTAGGTACTAAGAGTACGGGGTGAAAGACTAGGTTCTAGACATGTGGGGAGACACATTACCAGCGTGACTACCTGGTTCAGAGGGCCAAAGAATCCAGATCAGTCGGACCCACTACCGTAGGAGACTTGGGCAAGGCCCATCGGATTCATGCAGTGGTGAATAACCTCTCGGAAGAGAACCAGTCAACTATTCTTGAGACATCAGGTACCTTCACTAACTAGACCCTTGTTATTTTGATAGATCCAAGTTGTGCTACATAGAGTTTTATTTCTGGTGCAATGCTAAAAAGAATTAAGGCAAAGGCAATCGAACAAGATGATTTTAGCTTTGTATAAATGGCTTCGAGAGCCAAACAGAAGGTTGGAAGGAAGGTTACGGGCTATAGCCTTAACCTGGGAGAGTTCTTCACAAGGGCCAACCTATACATCATGATCTTAGGGTCTTATGACATCGTGATATGGACTGGTTGGATTCGCATGAGGCGATACTCAACTGTAAGACGAAATGGTTGAGCTTGGTCGATGATGAGGAAAAGAGACGCGTGATTCTAGGTAGGAACTAGGGAGTCTCCCTAAGATTCATCTATTCCCTACAGTTATAGAAGAGCATGTGCAAGGGATGCAAGCTATATGTGATCCTTGCGTTAAATGAAAATGGCATGAGGAAGGCCTAGAAAACCTTCCGGTAGTGCGAGATTTTGCAGACGACTTCCTAGAGGAGTTACCAGTGTTGCCTCCAGAGAGGGAATTGGAATTTACCATCGAACTAAAACTGGGAACCAAACCGATAGTAAGAAATCCTTATCGAATGTCGACCACAGAGTTATAGGAGATGAAAATGCAACTGAAGGATTTGTTGAACCTAGGACTTATATGTCCAAGTGTTTCACCGTAGGGTGCACCTATTATTTTCGTATGGAAGAAGGATGGGTCATGGAGACTCTACATTGACTACCATCAATTAAACAAGGCAATGATCAAGAACCAGTATCTGTTGCTAAGGATTGGCGATCAGTTTCATCAAATGAAAGGCATGACGGTGTTTTCGAAGATCAATTTGAGATCAGGGTATCAACAGTTATGGATCAAGGAGAAATACATCCCTAAGACCACCTTTACGATGAGGTTTGGACATTATGAGTTTAAGTTTTTACCGTTTGGATTGAAAAACGCCCCAGGGTATTTATGAGTTTGATGAACGGGGTGTTCTGCGAATAATTGGGTAATTTTTTCCAAGTATTCATTGACGATATTTTGATATAGTCTCGGATGATGGAGGAGCATGATGATCACTTGCGCTTGGTAATACACTGTCTACGAGAGAACAAATTGTTTGGGAAACTATCTAAATGCTCGTTTTATCAATTGAAGATTCATTATTTAGGACATGTCATCTCCGGCGAAGGTATTGCTACAGATCCAGGAAAGATCGAGGCTATTATGGAATGGCCTGCACCGACGAATGTCCCTGAATTCCATATCTTCATGGGTTTAGCAGGGTATTATCGATGGTCCGTCTAAGGTTTTTCGAGGATAGAAAATCTGATTATAGAATTGCAGAAGAAGAACAAAACATTTGTATGGACTGGGAAATGCACGGAAGCATTTCGAAGGCTCAAGGAGTTGTTGATGACAGCTTCAATACTAAAGGTCCCCAACATGAATGAGGACTTTTTGGTATGCACTGACACATCTAGGGAAGGCTTAGGTGGAGTCTTGATGCAAGATGGTCGAGTGATCACGTACATCTTGAGAAAGTTAAGAAGGCATTAGGAGAAATATGTGATGCACGATTTCGAGTTGTTATCCATTGTGTATTCCTTGAGAGTATGGAGACACTACCTAATTGGATGGAAATTCGAACTAAAAACAAGCCACTGTGGTTTACAACACATCTTTACGTAAAGTGGCTTGAACGTGCGACAAATGCATTGGTCAGAATTCCTTAGCGAGTATGATTTCCAGATTACCTACATAAAAGGAACAGTGAATAGAGTGGTTTATGCATTGATTCGGAGACCTCGCATATTTTCAGTGATTCCTATGCAGAAGAATATATGTGAAAATATTATAACTTTACAGTGCGATGATGACTGGTACAAATAGGTCAAGGATTTTATCAGACAAAACATAATGATGGTGCCAAAATTTGAGGGGTTTACTATGGACAACGAAAGATTATTGATATTTAATAATTGGATTTATGTATCACCCAACGACGAGTTGAGGATTTTGACTCTAAATGAGGCTCAAAGAGCAGTGTATATGGCTCATCCTGGAGTCACAAAGATGAGGGTAGACCTTAAACCCTTATTCTTCTAGAAGGGAATGAAGGTGGTCATAGTCAACTACGTGGCAAGATGTCTAGAATGTCAGTAGGTGAATGTTGAACATAGACATCTGGCAATATTACTACAGCCACATGCTATTCCAGAATCAAAATGGGAGGTCATTTCGATGCATTTCATTGTTGGATTGTCACTGACGGCAAGGAGACACGACTCAATTTTTGTGGTAGTTGACACTCTGACAAAGAGTTCTCATTTCATCCATGTGCGTGCGACGTATCAGGCACCTGACATATCTAGATCTTTCATGAGCGTGATTGTGAGGCTGCATGGTGTTCCTACGAGTATTATATCTGATCAAGGATCGGTGTTTACAAGACGATTTTGGACTAGTTTCCAAGAGGCCTTGGAAACCCAACTTAACTTTAGTATCGCGTATCACCGAGAGACAGATGGGAAAACCAAATGAATGAACCAAATCTCGAAGGATATGTTGCGTATGTATGTGATGGACCAACAAAAGCATTGGGAAGAATTCTTTCCACTGATAGAATTTGAAAATAACAACAGTTATCAAAGCATGATTAAGATGGCGTCGTTTTAGTTTCTTTATGGGCGACCGTGTCAGACACCTTTGAGTTGGGATCGGCTTGAGGATAGTGTCATGGTGGGACCAGAAGTGATCCAAGAAATAGAATATCAAATGAAAACCATAATACAAAGGATCAAGGAGGCGCAAGATCGGTAGAAGACTTACGTTGATGCGCATTGTGTTGACCATAGTTATGAAGTTGGCGATCGAGCCTCTTGTGAGTGAAACCGCACAAGAGTTCAATCAAGTTTGGAAAGGGTGCTAAACTCTATCCTAGGTATGTGGGACCCTTCAACATTTTGGAAAGGAATGGGCCCATGGCCTATTGACTAGCCTTTCTTGATTCTTTTAGGCGTATGCACGATGTTTTTCATGTATCTGTTTTGAGAAATTACGTTAGTGATCCTTCACATGTGATTGAGATGAGTTCCTTATAGGTATTGGATGAGGGTGTGCTCATGGTGGAGCCAATCTACATTCTGTACCATCACATTCAACAACTACGGCGTCAAACAGTAAATCAGGTCAAGGTTCAGTGGGACAACTATAGTCCACACTCGACGACCTGGGAGGACGCATATGAAATGCGTCAGCAGTTTCCATTTTTGTTTGATAGCTAAATGTATAGATATTGCTAGACACTTTGTTTCGGAACTTATATACGATGAAACTTCGGGATGAAGTTTAAAACAAGAGGGGGTGTATGTAATATCCCTCTCTTACACACATGTGATTGGAATTATTCTTTGAGGACACTTGTGTGCAAGTTATCCAGTTCACTATATGATTAATTGTTTTGATTATGATTATGAGGTCTGGAGGATCTGATGATATGTTATCTTCTTATATTTATATCGACAGGTGTTATTGACTAGTTTTTCCTGAGTGTGCGGGACTCTGGACATTGAGGATGCTAATGGAATCGATGGATCTCCTTGGACTCCGGATTGAGTCAGGGAGTGGACGGTTATGGTTTGAATGTTTTTTATATTACATAAGTTATCACTATATGATTAATTGTTTTGATTATGATTATGAGGTCTGGAGGATCTGATGATATGTTATCTTCTTATATTTATATCGGCAGGTGTTATTGACTGGTTTTTCCTGAGTGTGCGGGACTCTGGACATTGAGGATGCCAATGGAATCGATGGATCTCCTTGGACTCTGGATTGAGTCAAGGAGTGGATTGTTATGGTTTGAATGTTTTTTATATTACATATGTGACATATGACTAGATATTATGATGTTGATTGTAATCACTGACACGTTTCATTGATGGATGTAGGCTGACAATAGATTTCTAACCAAACTCACATTACGAGTAAAAGGGTCACACACAACAACCAAAGACATTGAGGGAGAGGTGTGGCAACATCTCTGCCACATCCTAATAGAACACCCACTGTGGCTCGAATTGTAGGTTAACAATTACCTTCTTCGAGAGATCCACAATGTCGTGAGGGTAGACTATGGCAGTCGCTCATGACGATTCTTAGGAGTGCGCAATAAGGAAGGGTCCTTATTCCTTAGAGGCCCTTGGTCTCCCACAAGGTAACCTGACATAGTATTGACTCCAGGGGTTTGATGTCTACCAAAATTAGACAAAAGGAGAGTGGCACCCTTGGATCACGTAGTGCATCCTAAAGGGCACGTCGTGCAAATAAAACAACAATACAAGTGAGTGGCACTTTTGGAGCATGTAGTGCATCTTGAAGGGAACGTCACGATTTTAACTCTAGTAAGTTAATAAACCTAGTACCTAGAAAATTATGCCTCGTTAGGATCCGGTTGGCCTTAAAATGAATGATGGTATGAGTAAAGTTTACTAACTAATTTTTCCCTTAAAAACTGTCACCGAGCCTAGTGAATTTAACACCTAGGTCTAAGTAGAAAATATGAACAAAAAAAACACTAAATGGACATGTAACAAGAAGGGGGTAAAGAAAATTCAAACATTAATAATTAAAGTAAAATTTTAATGAAGGATTAAATTATTAAAAGGGTAAATTGTTGTTTATGTCTAAACTTGCTAATTCTAAAATTAGATAAAAAGGGGAACTAAAAGAAAAGGGGAAACTTAAAGAAAAAGGGGAATGTATAACATAGTAGGGAATCTAGTCTTTGGAACCTTCTAATTTTGAACTCAAATAGGTTTTAAGAAAGGAGTCAATAATTTAAGAAATGTAAGGGAATAAAGGGACATTGAGGAGCATTTTTAGGAACGCTTTTAGGTGGGTTAGGGAAATAGGCAAATTTAATTAATTAATTAATTAAATATCTGGTGAAACTAAGGGATCAAGTGACATGTGTACAGGGAAGGTTTATCCTAATTAAATTTAATAAAAAGAATTTAATGAGGGTTTTGCAACTAATCACTAAGAAACCTCTATAAAAGGAATGGTTGAGGAAGATAAAATACCACGTCTGGTATGCATAAGCTTATGCTATCGGATTTCATTCTTGACTGAATTTTTCTTGTGAGAGTTGGGATACCCAGCTCGAATAACGAGTGGTAGCTCGACCTTGCGAGACCATATGGGAGCTAGCTTATTCTCTGATAGTGTGCATGGCCCCTTTGCAACTCAAGAGGCTCAGGGGGAAGAAGAGAACCCCTAGTGTTGGTTGGGAGGTACCAGCGAGGTCTTAGGAGTTAAAAAGTTGGAGCTAGATGGAGCATGAGCACGAGACATCTACCTTGGATTCAGTGCCTTCGGTTAAGTTACGAGTGTTAAATTTTCATTGAAGTTAGTTTTAAAAAGATGTGAATTTATATGTTAAAAAATTGTAATGGCTCCCTGAAGTTGGATTCTTGTGCACTTGTTGTGTGGTTTTGATAATTAAGAGGCCATGGTCAAGTTTAAGTTTGCGAAATTTTTATTCATTTTCCTTCCGTATGCTTATTCTCTGCCCTCAGATGTTTACCTATTGTTCGGTCCATTTCTATTTCTGCATCTTCTTGGTTTTCCAATAATTAGTTGTATTTGAGTGCATTGGCTCTTTACGCTTTTGTTTTTGAATTTTTGGTATGATTGTGTCTAATGTTGTTGTTCAAGTACTATTGAGTATGAAATTTTGTGTAGAATTTTTTTTTCAGACAAGTTTAATTTTTTAGCACAACGCATGCTGTCAAAAACATTTGTTCAGCGAAAACCTTGCCTGGATCTAATAAAATCCTAATGGTTCCTATCTCTAATTTATTTAGATTTTATAGATTTTATCCATTCATATTTTTCTCCTTAGTGTTGTGCTTTCTTAGCCATTCGAAAGGTGTAGAGAGATTTTCCCATATTCTTTTAACTTAATGGTAACTGTCAAGGAGATTTTGCACCTATAATTGTTACAAATTTTATCCCAATATTAATTAGACTGTTAACATCTTTAACACCCTCCTTTTGGCTTACGTTGCTTGGATTTTGATAGCATGAAATAGATTCTCGGACTTTTGACCAAGTTCAGTGGGTGCTGAGAAATTTTTAGGGAGATCCATACATCTCTCATGGTTTCAACCTTGCCTCAGCATTCCTCATATCTCTGTGTCCCTTCCCTTAGCTTGCTTTTCGCCCAGTGACCTGGATTTTCATCCAGCCACCTAACCCTTCCCTTGCTCAGCAATTGCCTGTCGATCCCCTGCGCCTTGCATGTTTTATCGCCTCTGTTTGTTCCTTTGATTCCCACGATCTTTTCCCTCTTCACTTGTTTGCGTTTTTCTGAGTGACTACCAAGCTCTACGCCTTCCTTATATGCCTACGCTTTTCCCTCAAGAAGGCCACGATTTCGATGTGAGCCAACCTTGTCCCTTCAATGAATTTTGATTAATGAATTACTTACCTTGTGCACGTAGACTGTAGTTATGGTGTAATTATGCATTTAAATTCTAATTGGCCAATGGCGGTTTCCCTTGTTTTATATTCTGCAATTTTTTAGTAAATGGCAGTGGCAGTTTCTTTTGTTTTATAATGAATTTAAATTACTGACAGTTGGCAATTTTCAATATTATCTAATTCGTAAATTCTAAGCGAGTGGAAATTGAAATTTATGTCTATAATCAAATTGCATGTAAATTCTGCTCGACAAAATTCAGTTACTGTCAGTAGGTGAATTTTAATTATTATCTAAATTGCAAATTTTGAGTAGTTGGAAAGTGGTGTTTCCTTTGTTTTATAATGAATTTCAATTACTGTCAGTTGGAAAACTTTAAATATTGTCTAATCCATGTTTTCTGAGTGAATGGAAAACTAAAATTTATGTCTAAATATCTAACTACATGTAATTTCTACTTAAATTCAGTTATTGTCAGTAGGTGAATTTTAATTATTATCTAAACAACAATTTTTGAGTAGTTGGCAAGTGGTGGTTCCTTTGTTTTATAATGAATTTCAATTATTCTTAGTTGGAAAAATTTTAATATTGTCTAATCCGTGTTTTCTGAGTGAATGGCAAATTAAAATTTATGTCTATATATCTAACTGCCTCTATTCATTTCGGCAGCCAAAATTTTGGAAATCACCACGAGCATTCTAACCATGCTGCCACTTGTAAATTATTTAAATGTGCAGTGTTAAACTGATGCATTTCTTAATTATTAAAGTGGAGTGAACAACGTTCTACACGGACCCTAGAACATTTACTTATACCTTGATTAATTACATAGAGATTCCCTTGTTTTAATTACACCAAGATTTAATTATCTTTGGATTATAATTTCTTAGAGATTTTTTTGTTTTAAATACGTAGAGAATTTTAATATCCTTTTAAATAATTACACAAATATTTTAATATAATTACACAGAGATTTTAAATAATTACATAGAGATTCTAAATAATCACACAGAGATTTTAAATAGTTACACAGAGATTCCTTGTTTATTATTACACATATTATAATTACCTTATGTTCTAAGTAATCATAGAATCACAACTTTTGCATGTCTAAACGTACTGACAATAGTAGAAATTTTTCAATTTAAAGTTATTTAAACGGTGCTTTAGAAATTGTGTGATTTTATCACTAATTAACTTGATATATAAACTATGTTTAATTCATTTGTTGATAAATTTTATGTATATATTGTGCAATTTGATTATGTAAGTTGCATGATGTGTTAAGTCATAAGGATGAATGATGTAAATGGGGTTGATAATGTATACACCTTAATGGTGAATGATCATAATGAGGAAGGGCTTATAAGGTTGGTAAGGACACAAGGATTTTTCCAAATTTTTAAAGAAGAATAAACTCAAGGATCATATAGCTAGATAGGCGTATGAATAGTTGTAGTTATTAATTAGACATTTTTACAAAATGGCAAGTTTTATAATGATTGTGGTTATGGTCTTTTATATCAGTACATTCTTTGGTTACAAGGGAGACCCCTGGAGTTCTAACGATGAGTGTGTTCTTGGCTTTGATGGATGCCCCCTTGCACAATGGCTCGTATATCGCTTTTTGTGCCAGGTTGATTAAATTGTGTGCCTAGGATTAAGTATATTTGAGCTTCAACTTTTTCCAATGCTAGATAGATTTAGCATGTCAACTCTCTTGCGCGCTTGAATTTTAAGGTTGAACTAAGTGTTTCCTAAGGTTAGGACCTACCCGTTGTGTGCATTGAAGGGTCACTAGATTGATTGGTGGTTGAATAATTATTCTTGCGCCATGCAAAATGTATTGAATTGAATGTTGTTTTTCTCTCTCCCGCTTGCCTTGAAGGTTCATGCTACTTGTGTTAGTTTTTATGCTGGTTGCACTTGGTTGTTAATGCTTAGTCAATTATATCCCTTGACTGAGTAAATTCTAGTAGGATGCTTCAAGTTGATTGTTGTGCTATTATGCTCTTCTTTTATATGTGTGTTGCGATAAATGTTATTCATCATGATTAAATGTTATTCATCATGATTTTTTCAAGTTGTGTCGCTATGCCTTGTTGACATTGTCCTCTTGTTATATATATAAAAAAAAAATGTTGTATTTTGTTTCGTGTCGTAACAGTTGGGGTCGTTACATATGTTATCAGAGTTGGTTCGACCAACGACTTGGGATCACTACGGCTTCCATTGATTAGATTCTTGATTTTAAAATCTCGCTAATTAAATTGATGTGTAATCGTGCAGGTAATCATGGTTAGAGGATGTCATGGAGGAATATGACGAGGTGCTAGGGGAGGAGTCGTGACACCTCCAACAGCATCCATGCCTGAGGGGTCTAACCCCCAAGGAGAAGAACAAGTTGTCGGAAAAGAAAAGATAGTTGTGGGAGACGTGGTTGGGTTGATGGGATCCTTTCAGAGGATGTCAAAAGCCATGTTTAGTCGTTTGAATAGAGATGAGGCTAGGGCATCGACACCTCCCGAGTGTCCACCGTGTGCCCCAGCCGATACTGGTAGCATTCAAATGGAACTCAAGAACATCAAGTTTCCCAAGTTCTTTGGTGCCACGGACCATGCAGTCGTTGAGGCATGGTTGGAGAATATGGCGAAGTGATGTTCACTTCGCGACTATACCTCCAACATGAACATTTGCATGGTGGTAATTCAATTGAAGGGGAGCTCTCTTCTATGGTGTAAGACACTCCTATCGCAATTGAACATGGTCGTCAAAAACGTGTCATGGGAACTGTTCGAGGAACGATTTCTGGAGAGGTAGTTGTCTGAGGAATTCATTGAGCTTCATCTCAACGAGTTCAACTCCTTACAATAGATCGATCATATGGTTCTCGAGTACGAGGCTCATTTTATGGAGCTGCTTCGATATTCTCCCCACCCAAATACCGAGAATCTTAAGGTCAACAAGTTCATGTTCGACCTTAATGTCAGCATTCATGCAAAAGTGAAGATTTTGATGCCTCAAACCTTCCATGATGTTGTCCAGAAGGCCCTCATAGCAGAGGAGGAGCTCATCAGAGGGGGTCAGAGAAGGACTCTGGTGATACCAACAAGGTCGGAGACATCCGGTGTGAAACAACATCAGACACCAGTTATCCATCCATCAAGATATAGAGCCACTCCGAGAGGATCCAAATTCACTACACCACTGTGACCAGTGCCTCAACAGCAAAATCCATGTAGAGGACCATATCACCAGCAGCATCACCACCCACAACAATAGTAGTTTAGGCATGTTCAGCAGAATAGACTAGGGTTCCAGACCGGTGGGCTGTCATCTTCTACTTCAGGTACCAAGAGTACTGGATGGAAAACTGGGTGTTGGACATGTGGGGAGCCACATTACCAATGTGACTGCCCAGTTGAGAGGGCCAGAGCATCCATATCAGTTAGACCCACTACCGTAGTAGACTTGGGCAAGGCCCATCAGGTTCATGCAGAGGTGAATAACCTCTAGGTAGAGAATCGATCCATTATGTTCGAGACATCGGGTATTGTCGCTGACCATACCCTTATTATTTTGATAGATCCAAGTGCTACATAGAGTTTTATTTCTGGTACAGTGTTAAAAATAATTAATGAAAAGGAAGTCGAGCAAGACGAGTTTAGATTTGTAGAAATGGCTTCGGGAGCCAAACAGAATGTTGGAGGGAAGTTTAGGGGTTGTAGCCTTAACTTGGGAGAGTTCTTCATAAGGTCCAACCTATATGTCATGATATTAGGGTCTTATGATGTCATAATTGGTATGGACTAGTTGGAATCACATGAGGCAATACTCAACTGTAAGACAAAACGGTTGAGCTTGGTCAATGATGAGGAAAAGAGACGCGTGATTGTAGGTAGGAACCAAGGAGTCTCCCTAAGGTTCATCTCTTCCCTACAGCTCTCGAAGAGGATGTGCAGGGGATGCAAGTTATATGTGATCCTTGAGTTAAACAAAAATGGCATGGAGGTAGGCCTAGTGCAGACATCTTCCCATAGGAGTTACCAGGGTTGCCTCCAGAGAGGAATTGTAATTTACCATCGACCTAAAACCAGGAATAGAACCAATAGCAAGAAATCCTTATCGAATGTCAACCACAGAGTTATAGGAGATGAAAATGCAACTAAAGGAGTTGTTGGACCTAGGACTTATACATCCAAGTGTGTCACCGTGGGGTGTGCCTGTTATTTTCATACGAAAGAAGGATGGGTCGTGGAGACTCTGCATTGATTACCATCAATTGAACAAGGAAACAATCAAGAACCAGTATCTATTACCAAGGATTGACGATCTATTTCATCAAATGAAAGGCACGAAGGTGTTTTTGAAGATGGACTTGAGATCAAGGTATCACCAGTTACAAATCAAGGAGGAATACATCCCTAAGACTACCTTTAAGATGAGGTTTGGATATTAGGAATTTACTTTTTTACATTTTGGACTGACAAACGCCCAAGGGGTATTTATGAGTTTGATGAATGGGGTGTTCCGCGAATACTTAGAAAAGTTTGTCCAAGTATTCATTGATGATATTTTGATATACTATTGAACGATGGAGGATCATGAAGAGCACTTGCGCTTGGTACTACAGTGTCTATGAGAGAACAAATTGTTTGGGAAACTATCTAAATGCTCGTTTTATCAATCAAAGATTCATTATTTAGGGCATTTCATCTTTGGCAAAGGTATCACTACAGATCCAGGAAAGGTCGAGGCTATTATGGAATGTCATGCACCAACGAATGTCCCTAAATTATGTAGCTTCATGGGTTTAGCAGGGTACTATCGACAGTTCATCTAACATTTTTCGAAGATAGAAAATCCGATTACAAAATTGCAGAAGAAGAACAAAAAGTTTGTATGGACTGAGAAATGCGCGAAAGCATTTTAGAGTCTCAAGGACTTGTTGATGAAAGGTTCGATACTAAAGTTCTCTGACATGGACGAGGACTTCTTGGTATGCACTGACACATCCAAGGAATTCTTAGTCGGAGTCTTGATGCAATATGGTCGAGTGATCACATACATCTCGAGAAATTTAAGAAGGCATGAGGAGAAATATGGGATGCACGATTTGGAGTTGTTATCCATGTGTATTCCTTGAGAGTATGGAGACACTACCTGATTGGATGGAAATTCGAACTAAAAACAAACCACTATGGTTTACAACACATCTTTACACAAAGCGGTTGGAATGCGCGACAAAGGCATTGGTCTGAATTGCTTAGCGAGTATGATTTCAAAATTACCTACATAAAAGGAACAGTGAACAGAGTGGCTGATGTGTTGAGATGGATACCACGCATATTTTTGGTGATGCCTCTATAGAAGAATCTACATGAAAATATTCTAACTTTATAGCACAACGATGATTGGTACAAAGAGGTCAAGGATTTTATCGGACAAACCACAATTATGGGGCCAAAATTTGAGGGGTTTACTGTGGACAATGATAGATTATTGAGATTTAATAATCAAATTTATGTATCGCCCAATGACGACTTGAGGATTTTGACCCTAAATGAGGCTCATAGAGCAGTGTACATGGCTCATCCTGGAGTCACAAACATGAGGACATACCTTAAACCTTTATTCTTCTGGAAGTGAATGAAGGCGCGCATAGTCAACTACGTGGCAATATGTCTAGAATGTCAGCAGGTGAATGTTGAACATAGACATCTAGTAGGATTACTATAGCCACACGCTATTCCATAATCGAAATGGGAGGTCATTTCGATGGATTTCATTTTTGGATTGCCTTTGATGGCAAGGAGACACGACTCAATTTTTGTGGTAGTTGAAACTCTGAGGAAGAGTACTCATTTTATCCATGTGCATGTGACGTATCAGGCATCTAACATAGCTAGAGTTTTCATCAGTGAGATTGTGAGGATTCATGGTGTGCCTAAGAGGATTATATCTGATCAAGGATTGGTGTTTACAAGATGATTTTGGACTAGTTTCCAAGAGGCCTTGGGAACCCAAATTAAATTTAGTACTGCATATCACCCGAAGACAGACGAGAAAACCAAACGAATGAACCAAATCTTGGAGGATATGTTGCATATGTACGTGATGGACCAACAAAA
>CBVK0100718240.1:0-14870 GCA_900067695.1 Picea abies
CCCCCCCTTTAAAACATTACTTGGGGTTTCCCATGACCAAATCCGACCAAACCCCCCTCAAATTCAAGGTCTCAAGGAATACAACATGCTCCCCTATCAACTAGGTCTATGTCTAGAATTTACTGGTGAAATTTCAAGAACATAGGGTATGCATGCCTAACTAGGTCTTATAGTCATATACCCATTTACATAGAATTAAATAAAAATTATCAACTCCACCACGAACGTTGTATTCAAAACCTATTCCTTGCCATGCTTTAACCTCCATCACCGACAACTAGCTCAAAACTCCATAACATGCTCCTCTCTATATTCATTGTCCACCAGAAGCTCTTCCTTAGCCCATAAAAACTACAGTATGTGCTTAGCTACAATCATGGCATTCTAAAATACCAAATTTCATTCAAGCATTCTACTAAATAGGTGCACCACTAACTCAACCATGAATTTGAAGGGATACATCATATTCTTCATGGACCAAACATCCATGGCCAATACTGTGCCTTAGGATCTCGCCATAGCCTCCAAGAGATGGAAATAGTGTCAAATTACATCACTATTTGTATGTTTTCTTCAACACTCCCATTAATGAATATTATATACCTATATTGTTCACCCACATCAAGACATTGCCCAAAAACTTGGGTGGAATCATGATTGGACCAAAAAATGTCAAATATATGCCGAGATCAAATTATTTTTGGATCATATTCCACCTGAATATTATTTGCATGATATAGTGAGATCCTATACTTGGGTTTTACCTTGTTTTCCCCACTATAACCAATCATTTTTCTAACCATGCCATGCAAAAACCCAAACATTTCCTCTTCTCTCCAAAAACTTCCGATGAAAACACCGCCATCATATAGTATTGTTCCCCATTATTGGTTTCCAAGATTCCTTGTTTTCCACCACATCCTAGTTTGAGCATCAAAGTGAGTATTGAAATTGCATTCATCTCATCAATAAATATGATAACAAGTTAATTTTATTTAGCATGGAAAAATATATAATGAAGCATCTTGGGTTAGTCCCCAACAATTCACAGAATTTGCACCTCGATACCCACTGCCCAAATATCTAATTTTACCTTGGCGATCTATCCATCAAAAAACTCTACTTGGAACCCTTTTCCCTCTGAGCGCAAGGAAAATATTCCCTTGGCTCTCACAAACCTTCACTCACCCTCATCGTTGATACCACTTGTTGGGATCATGCTTGAAAACATGGAGATTAAATAACAAAAAAAATAAGAGAAGATAAACACATCATATAACACACGTGGGAAGATGGGGCAATGATACCCTTTATTCATTAGTCAATGGAGAATGAATAAAAGTCTCATTGAATCACCTCATAGGTTTCTACATTCAAACATAAAATAATCAAGCATTTTTCAGACATATGGAAATACAAATGTTTGAGTAACTAGCCACAAAATGTAACTGACATGTATGTGTTGTCAATGTAAAGTTTTTAAGATACCTGCCTAGAAGATCTAGCTAACAATGAAACATACAAATATTTCAATGGTGGATGAAGAGATAATATAAAAATGGGACAAAGTGATATACTTTGTATGACACAACTAACTCTCCATGCCAATATAATTCACATTAGGAGTGTTCTAAAGAGATGTGATACACACTGGCAGTCATTGGAGTCAACTGCCACCTAGTCCTAGTTAATTGGTCATGTAGACATTAATTAAAAAGATAAATCAAAGGGAAAGGAGGAGGAGATCACTCACACATGTGGAATGTTATTTAATATTGATGATTCCAATGCAAGTGTGCATTCATGGTGATAATCCCGAGGTTAGCATGCAACACTTGGTGATAAATCCAATTTTGACATCTAACACTTCACTCAACTAGTCTAACCGAAAGGTAACTGAGCATTAAATGGACGGTATGTGGCACCATTTTCTAGGGGATAATATCCTCAATGAGGGGAGAATATCTCATATCAAAGGATCCTCAACATAGACAAATAAACTTAGGAAACTAAGATGAAGGGAAAATCCTAGGTGTGTGTAATATCTCCAACATCACCGCTAAACACTACTAGGGAGTATACATAATGAATGGGTATCGAAAATAGAGAATATGTTAAGTACCCATGTGTTATGAAATAATTCCCCTACGGACAAGTGAATTTTCCCTTGGAGTACATACTGCTCTACCAAGACAAAAAACTACCATTGGACACTGCCATTCTTATAGATTAATATTATCCATCTAAAAAGAGAGAAGGAGGGATCGTATGATGTACCTCACTTTTGAAGTTTGTCCAAGATTCTCCAATCTGCGATTTACTAACAGTACCTGTAGTGGACAACAAAACACAAATGACTATCTCCTATTCTAATGGATTAGACAAAATCAATCTATCTATGAAAGATTAAAGCACGCATAGAAAAGTACATGTAAACACACACTATAAGAAATAGGCCAAGTATATTGATGAGAATTTTAAAAAGGAAACTTACAATATTCATATTATGTTGCAGCAACCTATCCAAGTCCTCCTTATCCAACCCTTGCTCGAAAGATCCATGATCAGAATAACAATGCGTTGTTGATTATTTCTCCTCTTGTTCACCATGAGAATGCCTCCATTTATAGCCTTTGAGAGGCTCAACCACCTTGGTTATATTTGGAATTAGTTGAGGATATCAATCCAATAGTTGTGATATCTCCCTTAGATGTATCCTAAGGGTTAGATTTTATCCAAACCAACTTGATCCATTCATAGATGTCCTTTAGAAGAAAAATGGATTTCTTCCAAGATTTTCTCAACCAATTCGACAGTCCCTTACAATGGGAAACAGAGTGCTACAATGCTCCCTGCTAGATAGAAAAAGAGCACTAGCACTCCCTGTACTATATGAGAAGGGGAGCACTAATCTTCTCAAAAGTTTCCAAGATAACCAATTCTCATAGAAAAACCTTTGTTCTGACTATCATATGATAAGGCTCTTTATTCTAACATGTTTTAGGGCTTGTATCAAGTTTTTTTAAGGTGAAGTGCAATGTGACACTTATGGAATGAGAATGTGAAACTTACGACACTTGTGACAATGAAAATGTGACATTATCAAAGTGAGTAATTTTGACGTGTAATAGATTTCCCCACAAAGAGTGAAGTCAGAAAATGAAAGATGATGACCAAAACACTTTGTAGATTCTTAGAAGCAAGGGTATGGAGTTGGGGAACTTGTTATAAGTTGCATACAACCATCAAACAATGCTAATATGGCCACCTCAAAGGTAGGTATACCTATGTTCAGACTAGAAGTGACTCAAAGTATGTCCACCAATACATACACTACATATCCATGTTGAATAAGGGTATGACCACTAGAGATACAATGTGGAACCATACTTCTATGATGTGAACTAAGTGTAGCAATGGAAAAATACATAGTGGAGCTATGAGATGATAAAACATAGCCACATACCAATAAAATGTGGATCTATGTGACATTATAGGTATCAACATGCTCAAATGACTTCCTTTGTAGCCTGGGAAGAAAATATAACAAAGTGAATTCTCAACCCACGGTCTTCGTCCCAATATCGATGTGGTACAAATATAGCCATGTGAATAGATGATTTGATGTTGAAGATGGTAGAAACCAATTGATTACCGGTCATTGAGGAAAACCATTAACAAGTGCGAGGGAAATCACCAATAATGTCAATGACTCCCAAGGTACCCTAGTACATTCCAACGAATATGAATAAGTGAGCTGAGGTCGAACATTCATGGAATCATATGATTAGAGGTCAATGATGTAAACCTAATGTTAGAAGTGAGGAGGCCTACCATTGAGGTATGTAGGTACCAAGGTACTAACTATTTTCTAAGTCTAATTCCAATATGATGTATTGAAGTTGACAAGAAAATACTCGTTGAAGGAGGTCCTTGATGTATCCCTCATCATCGAAATGAAACTAACACAGGAATGTGATAAGATATCTCAGATGAGCAAAAACTGACATGGGTATGGTAACTGACAATTGTGTAGATGGTTGAATCTTGAGGTGGAAACTTCCCTAGAACATTGAGGCAGGACGCGAGACTTGGCAGCATAAACGCAGAAAGGACCAAAAAATAATGCAACGAGCGTTGAGGCATTATTTGGATGGCTCGAAGGACTGGAAAGAATCATAGGATTGGTTCAGTTCAGAGGTTTAACGAATTATCTGACTGTTCAGTGTGGAGGTTAAAACAAGTGTCGTGTTCAAGGGAGATTGCAAGAGTTTCTTACAAAAGTTTTCAAGAAACTTGACCCACTTCATTCAATTTCCCCCCCCATCCATATAGATGAGTAACTATTTTTAATTTAACGATCTCGAGGAGGATAAAAATGCTTGATATAACTCACCTTCGGTAATTTCCTCATCCTTTGTTTAACGAATTGGAAGATGTAAGGGTTCATTTCCATATGGATCCTTCAATGTGTAGTTTAGCGAGTCCAGATAAAGAAAACTCAGTGGTTTTTCATGTTTAGAGAGTCTGAAAAGAACTTAAAGGAGACTCCAAGGTTGTACCTTATCGTAATTTTACTCCCTGAGGTCCAAAAAAAAGATAAACTATTACTTGAAAGACTCCCTTTCAAACCTTTTAACGAGTGTGAAAGGAAACAAGATCACTTGACAATATTTTCATGTTTAGAGAGTCTGAAAATCTATTAAAGAATATTCTAGGGGGGTCCTTTTGCATATATCCTTTACGAGTCTGAAAAAGTGATAAAAGTATGCTCGGTTACATTCTCATGTATTTGTGAGAGTGAGAAGAAACAAATACTAAGCTCATTGGTGTTACAAGGCCATCAAAAAAACTTTGCTCAAATTCCTGTAAAATCAAGTTGTTTTGGGCAAAATACATTAGTAATTTCTCGAAAAATGACAAAAACCAAAAAATAGACTTATAATAAGAAGAAATGACCAAATTGAACATATAAAATATCAAATTAGGTCAAAAATTCATTTTTATCTTTATTTTTACTATTCTCCTCTCCTTGAGTTTTTTACCTCTTTTGGAGCATTTTTCGAGCGTTGATTGCAGAGGTTGTGGGCGATCGTTTTCAAAACCATCTGGATCAGGTTGGTTGTTTCCTCCTTGTCATCATTTTCCATGTATTCGTATTGCATTTTAGCCTTTATTTTAGTTGTTATAGGCTCCTTTGGAAGTCCTAGAGCATCAAATTGGATTGACGCTCCCTCAAGGCATCGAGGGGAGCGTCGATAGTGATTTCAACACCCTAGTGTGTGCATTGAGGGAATGCTATAACTCTATTTTCTTATTTAAGGGAGTGCTAGGCACAAAATCTAAATGTTTTTTTTTATCTTTAGGCTAAAAAGAGGCAATTTTTCCTTTGAATACTTAGCTAATGATGATTAATTCATGTATTTGCAAGTTTCATTCATAGCTAACCATGCATGAGTGGAAATAATGTGAGCACAAGTTTGATGACATCGTTTCTCTACAATACCTTCAAGCGAGGGCATTCTTATGCAATTGTGGCTTGCTCAAGTACTTCAAACTTCAAAATATGAGGAAAGAAGTGTTATTGCTCGAATACTTGATTGGTCTATGGGCTGATGGTGAGAAAGCATTTCAAATAGGACCGCATATGCTTGAGATCAAGATAGATGATGTATAATTTTTTACGGGGCTCTCGAGGAGAGGGTTACCCATACTTTTGTCCAGACATCGGGCTACTCCACGATCGACTGAGGAATATTTTTCTGAATACTGTATACTAGGGTCATGGTTGATAGGAGGAAGGATCATTATAAAAGATGTGATGGATCTATCTCTTTGATCCGTCCTATTTTCTATCACCAAGTTGGTGGGAAGCACTAGTTCCCATCTCGCTTCTAAATCCCTAATTTCTTATGTCATTCAGTGCTTGGAACCTCGGTTGTTCAAATGGACCGGAGGTTTCTTGAGCAATATTAAAGAGAAGATATCCAAATTTAGAACTAGAAAGAAAAATCATTTTGGATATGTTTTTTTCTTGGTTTCGTTTTTCCTAGAATGGATTCCACATATGCAACCACAGGTTGCAATAATAGCACGCCATGTTACTAGGCCTCGCATGGAGAGGTTGACCAGTCTTTCCCCCAGGTTGGGGAATGAGCCCTCGACCATCAAATTCACTGTTGACTTCTTCACATGGTGGAGGAGGCAACTGGTGGTGATATTGGACTTATCATATGTTGGGGTAGATTTCAGGGGTAGTGCGGGCTTGGAACTAGATGAAGGAATATAGTGGGATGCATCAGGTATGGAATATCATAACTTTGTAACAATTTTTTTTTTTACATGTTTTTGGTTGTACAACGAGGGATCTAAACAATTTTTTTTCATCATCCAGACAGAGGTGCGCCATGTCCAACAGATATGTCAACATTAGGGCATCGCATAGATGCACATGAAGAAGCAAAGCATGATGTCGTAGTGGGAGGAATCTGGGAGGTGGAAAGGAACCTCTAGGGCTTGACCATGGGTGTCCCACCCCTGTGGAGGTGAGATGTGCATCCACACCTTTAGAGACATACAATTGGGGTATTTTAAGGCCTCAATCATTTGCTATCATGGGTGGCAAGGGAGGTAGTGTGCTATGCATAGCACAATGTGATACAGGGGGATGAGTAGAGTCTCAATCATTTTGTAGTATTTATGATGATTCTATCGGCATGAGGGACCATGTTTTTCCCCGTTATATACTTTTGTATGATGTATTTTGACAAAATAATAATCTATCAAGCTTATATATAAATGAGTTTTGCGGTAGCTACCTATGTTGTATTTTTATTTTATGTGACATTTTCTATATATATGCTTTATGTTTCAAATGTTTATCTATGCATAATATACCAATCCAACATGTAATTCACTAACGAATCTGCAATTGTGTTGAGTTCTCTGGATATGTGTCTATATTCAATAAATTCAAAAGATCTTTCGAGACAACGAACCCACAGATGGAGACGTAGTAAAGTTAAGTTGTGAACGACGTACTCACGATTTAGTTGATATACCACGAGTTGAGAATCGAGGTTGATAATCAGTTGAGATATACCTAGAGAAGAGGATTTGGTTAAAATTCTGATGACAGAATGATACTCTGCAACGTTATTGGTTGTAGATCCAAGGCAAATTCCTCCTGAACTCACTAACTCACTAGAGTGGTAGATGAATTAAGTTGTAGAAGCGATGTTATGGGTATATCAACTAGCACAATCTGCAAACCTAAAATAAATGGCAAAGAATGATGTCATATGCACATTCAAACACAAATAAAAGTATAAGCAGCTAAGCTGAAACTTGTGCACAAAATATAAAAGACACACCAAGTCAAAAGTATATATTATAGTAATGTACAAAGCACACATGTGGGATTTATGTGCATAGTACTTCTTTAGGTAAATCCCAAAGAACACATGCAGGATTTATATGCATAGTACTTCTTTAGGTAAATCCCATTTGGGGGATCACCGAGAGATATTCCATCATAGTCTAATAACTCGCAGGTGCCTCTATGTAACACATGTTTTATGATGTATGGTCCATGACACATGGGTTCTAACTTTCCTTCCCCCATTTTGTCATGATCTTGATCATAGACTAGGACTAGATCTCCTTCTACGAAAGTGCGATGTTCAATGGACTTATCATATTGGTTTTTCATGAATTTTTGATACATCTCGTTGATGACAGAAACATCGCGATGGGTTTCATCCAACTTGGTTAGATATAAGAATCATTCATCTTCGATATAAGTATGGGGTAAGAGTTCTACGAAAAGTTTCAACGAAGGGATCTCACATTCGATTGGTAATACTGCTTCTATATCGTATACCAATTGGAAGGGTGTAAATCTAGTTGTGGTTTTAATTGAAGTTCGATAAGCCCAGAGTACGGAGAAGGGATGAAAATTTCAAGAGGTTTTGTTCACTCCCACCATGCATTGAAGCATGGTCTTCAGGAATTTATTGATGTCTTCAACTTGTCCATTTTCCTGATGGTAGTAGGGGGATGATTTTTCATGGTGAAAACCTAACTTGGTGTGTAATTCACCCATCATATGATTCTGGAAATTGGATCCATGATCAGTTACAATATCTTGTGGGACACTGAATCAAGCAATGATATGGTTAAAAAAAATGTGTGTGGCCATCGTTAAGTAATGTAGTCATAGCCTAAGACCATTTAGTGAAATAATTGACGACAACAATGATATAAACGTGCCCCTTGGCTGAGGTAGGATTACACTGCATAAAATTGATGCCCATTTTGCAAAGGGGATGGAGACAACAATGGGATGAAGTTGAGCTGGGTGGGTATGTGCTTTCCTCTGAAAGATCTTACATGGTGGGAAATTTTTAACGGACCCAATGCAATCTTTGAATATGGAAATCCAAAAATAACCGGTACGTAAACAATTTTGGGTTGTAGCCATCCTAGAAATATGACCACCTCAAGCTCCAAGGTGACAGTCATTTAAAACTTATCCATCCTCTTCATGGGTTAAGAAACATCATAAGATAGTATCAATGTTATGGTGGTACAAGGTGTTTCCAATGATAAGGTAGCGTTTTGAGTGGTGTCTAATGCGACATCGTTCATCATGTGAAATTCTAGGTTGAAAGCGTTGGGTTTGGAGATAGAGAAGAATATATCCATACCAAGGATCAGACATACTAATAAGGAACACAGATTCATCAGGAACAGAATCACTGGGATCAATATTCTCATCAGTATGGGGAAGATCACAAATTAATTCCACAAAAACCAATGATTTCTTATCCATGGATTTGGAAAACTTGAGATCAAATTATTGGAGAATGACGATCCATTTGGAATATTTTCCCCCAAGTACTTCACGAGTCAATATGTGGTACATGGGGTTTGAGTTAGAGATGACCTTGATAGTGAGTAACAAAATATAGTGGTGAAATATTTGGATGGAAATAACTGTTTCCAAAGACAACTTTTTGACATGTGAATATCGGAGTTTAGAACCTAATAGACTTTTACTCAAATAGTAGATCACATGTTCGGTGCCATCGTCATCCTCTTGTGCTAACACCATAGCAATAGTGTAAGTAGAGGTAGCCAAATAAAGGATATAATCTTTCACATAATTCAGTGGGTGCAAAAGAGGTGTGTTCGTTAAGTCATTTTTAGGAGCATCAAATGAGCATTGAACGATGGCATCCCAGATGAAAGGAGCATATTTCTACAGTAATCTCATGAATCCTTTAGTGATTTCGGTGTAATTCCAAATGAAGCAAAGAAGAAAAGTTTCCTTCCATAAAAAATTTGCAGTTGGGTAAGGTTTTTGGGAGGAGGTAAAGTGAGAATGGATTTGACTTTTAAGGGATCCACCCTAATCCCATATTTAGAGACTATGAATTCGAGGAGTCTCCCTGATTCAACAACGCAAATGAATTTATGGGGATTCAAACATATGTCATAAAACTGGCATCGAAGAAAGATGGCGCGTAAGTGACAAATATGGTCTCTTCAACGAGATGAGTGAGCGGGCAAGTCATCGGGATAAGGTTCAACAATGTGTTTGATATCATGGAACGCATATGACATGAACCGCTAAAAAATGGCTCCAATGTTTTTAAGTCCAAAATGTAATTTACGATAAGAGAATGTCCCACATAGGAAGATGAAGGTTGTTTTGTGTTGGTCAACTGATAAAATTTCGATCTGGTTATATCCAGAAACGCCATCCATAAAAGAGAAAATCATGCTTCCGGTGCAATTATCTATAATTTGGTTGATAAAGGGTGTAGGGTAATTGTCCATGGTACAAGCCTTATTAAGATCCTAATAATCGACAAAAACATGAATGGTAACTTGTTTCTTGGTGACCAGAATGACATTGGAAACCCATTCGGTCATATGGATAGGATAAATAAAATAAGATTTCAAAATTCTTTCTACTTCTGCCTTGATTGTCACGGTTTTCTTAGGATGAACCGGGTGAAGTTTCTGTCTCACGGGTTTAACTCCTGGGTAAATTTTGGTTTCATGCACAATGATCGGTCACATTTATTCGTAGCTCCAAGAGAATATGTTTCTAAATTCTTTAAAGAAGGTGGTATAAGTTTCAACTTCTTTAGCTAAAAAATTTGCACCTAGTTGTATGTTTTCCATAATACCTTCTTTAATGGATATGTTGACAATAATCATGGAAGAGATGTTTTCCAAATTCCCCTCTGAGATGGTATATTGAGTGAGTATTGGAGATTGGGGGGAGTCAACGATATCGCTAGGAAAGATAGAGGAAATATCTTTCTCTATGTCATCCAAAATGGGAAGAAAGGACTAACGATGGTGGTTGGCATCCCATAGTTCATCCTTGATAGTAATAATTTCCATAATATATTCATCTGATGGAAAAATATGTAGGATGTAATCGAAAGTAGAGGAAAGGGAATCTAACCAGGATGGTAATGAATAAGTAGTATATTCCAGCAGATGTTGGTCATCCCTTGAAGGAGAGGCAGACTGGATGGATTCGTATTCAACCTCTCTAGGACTAAGTGGCATGGTGTCACCTAGTGTATCGAATTCTAAGGGACTAGGCATAATCCATGGATCATATGTTTCGAAGGACTGATGTGCCATAGCTGAAATCATAGTAACCATTGTGATATGTTGCATAGTGGGAGGAAGAGGAGTAGGGAAGGTACCCATGAGTGAAGATTCTTTCAAGAGACCTACTCCAACATTTTCATAAGTGATTTTTGAGTCTCCCAGAAAAGGAATGTTGTTGGTCATTTTCATCAATATGGGGAAGATCACAAATTAATTCTGCAAAAACCAACGATTTTTAGCCTTGGATTTGGAAAAATCAAAATTGAATTCTTGGATAATGATGATCTATTTCGAATATTTTCCCCCAATCACTTGACTAGTGAAGATGTGATACACGGGGTTCGAGTTTGCAATGACCGTGGTAGTGCATAACAGAATATAGTGGCGAAATATTTGGATGGCAATAAATGCTTCCAAAAACAACATCTCGACATGTGAATATCAGAGCTCGGGACATGATAGATTCTTACTCAAATAGTATATCACATGTTCGGTGCTGTCATCATCCTCTTGTACTAACACCATAGCAATAGTGGAAGTAGAGGTAGCCAAATAAAGGATATAATCTTTCACATAATTCGGTGGGTGAAAAATAGATGTGTTCATTAAAGCATGCTTAAGAGCATCAAATGAGTGTTGAGCAGTTGCATCCCAAATGAAAGGGGCATCTTTCTGTAGTAATCTCATGAATCCTTTAGTGATTTCATCATAATTTCAAATAAAACGACGAAGAAAGTTTGCCTTCCCTTGCAAACTTTGCAGTTGGGTAAGGTTGTTGGGAGGGGGTAAAGTGAGAATGGATTTGAATTTTAGGGGATCCACCCTAATCCCATCTTTGGAGACTACGAATCCGAGGAGTCTCCTTGATTCAACAACGAAAATGCATTTATGGGGGTTCAAACATATGTTGTAAAACATGCATCAAAGAAAGATGGCTCATAGGTGACCAATATGGTCTCGTCAATGAGTCGAGTGAGATAGTAAGTCATAAAGATAAGGTTCAATGATATGTTTGATATCATGGAACACATACAACATAGCCCGCTAAAAGGTGGCTACAACGTTTTTAAGGCCAAAAGGTAATTTTCGATAAGCAAAAGTCCCCAATAGGGAAGATGAAGGTCGTTTTTGTTGATCAACCAGTAAAATGTTGATATGGGTATATCCAGGAAAACCATCCATAAAAGATAAAATTATGCTTTCGACGCAATTATCGATGATTTGGTCGATAACGGGTGTAGTGTAATTGTCCTTGGGACACACCTTGCTAAGATCCTAATAATCGACACAAACACAAATTGTCTCTTGTTTCTTAGTGACTAGAATGATGTTGGAAACCCATTCGGTCAAGGGGATGGGATAAATAAAGCTATATTTTAATAATTTTTCGACTTCTGCCTTGATTGCCACGATTTTTTTAGGATGAATCGGACGAAGTTTCTGTCTCACAGGTTTAACTCCCAAGTAAGTTTTGATTTCAAGCACAACGATTGAAGGGTCGGTCCCTGACATTTCTTCGTAGCTCCAAGAGAAGATGTCGCAAAATTATTTAAACAAGGCGGTATAAGTTTCAACTTCTTCAGCTGAACAATTGGCACCTAGTTGTATGGTTTCCACAATACCTTCTTTAATGGATATGTCCACAGTAATCGTGTGAGATATATTTCCCAAATTCCCCTCGTAGATGGTATCCTGAGTGAGTATTGGAGATTGGGGGGAGTCA
This sequence comes from Picea abies, assembly GCA_900067695.1. Classification (NCBI taxonomy): domain Eukaryota; kingdom Viridiplantae; phylum Streptophyta; class Pinopsida; order Pinales; family Pinaceae; genus Picea; species Picea abies. The sequence continues at coordinate 12,362 of CBVK0100718240.1, forward strand.
ACGATATCACTAGGAAAGATAGAGGAAATATGTTTCTCGATTTCATCCAAACTAGGAAGAAAGGATGAACGATGGTGATTGTCATCCCATTGTGCCTCCTTGATACTAAGCAATTCCATAATATATTCATCTGATGGAAAAATATGTAGGATGTAATCGAAAGTAGAGGATAGGGAATCCAACTAGGATGGTAACGAATATGTAGTAGACACCAATAGATGTTGGTCGTCTAGTAAAGGAGAGGCATAATGAATGGCATCATATTCAGCCTCTGCAGGACTAAGTGGCATAGTGTCACCTAGTGTATCAAATTCTAAAGGACTAGGCAAGATCCATGGATCAGATGATTCGATGGATTGATGCACCATACTCAAAATCATATTGATTGTTGCGATGTGTTGTGTAGTGGGAGGAAGAGGTGTATTAAAGGTACCCATGAGTGAAGAGTCTTTCAAGGGACCTACCCCAACACTTTCATAAGTAATTTTTGAGTCTCCCAGAAAAGGAATATTGTTGGTCGTTTGAGAGCGAGCATCCGGGGTGCAATAATCTAACTGATCAATGGTCACAATTTTACCTTGATGAGGGAATTGGATGCATTGAAAAACCGATGAAGTGAAGACAATAATAGCATAGAACCAACTTCTACCTAGCAACAAGTTATAATCGAGGTGAGCATTGACTACTTCGACATCTACATAAGAATTTTTGACTCATAATTGAACAACTAAGGATTGTAATGATCCATGAGGTCGGAAACCCCTTCCATAAAATGCTCATAACATGGTGGGAGATTGATTAAGACCAGGTGATTTAAGGCCTTTCAAGAAATCCAAATACATGAAACATTTGGATGCCCCTTCATCCAAGATCGTGCGATGAATATGTTGATTATGGAAAATGACATCGATTTGGAAAGCAAGTTGGTGAGATAGTCGTGATTTAAAATTATCTACGTTAAACGTGATATTATTGGGTGAATCGGGATCTATAGCTTTGATGATGGCCAAGAGAATAATACATTGACTAGGGAAGTGTTGTAGAACATCGAGATCTTCCATAGCGCAAGGTGCTTGAGCCAAATATTCAACGATGTTGTAGTTTTGAGAAGCATGTGAATTAGGATTAAAGGTTGAATTTATAATTGTTTTCTTGGGTGGGCATAATATAGAGTCAAATCTAGGTTTCTCAATATGGAGTGGTCCAGATGGAGGAGCAACTATAGTAGGTGGTGGATCCGATGTAGTACTAGTAGTTACTTTTTCCTTATCAGGTTTACTTGGAGATGTGTCATATGTTGTAGTATGAGTGGTCAAATATATCCCATTAAACATGTAAATGTGTGCACTTGATGAATATTCCTCGTTAGGATGATGATTTGGATTACCTCATATTGGAGGTGCAATAGTTTGTGCAACTAGTAACTATTATTGTGGAAAAGGATGTGTCAGTACAACAGGTTGAGAATTTCCTTTAAAACATTTGGAAACTTCATCTCGATGAGGATGGCCACTAAGGATACCAACCCAAAGTCAACCTCTGGGAGGGTATAGTCAATAGTCGAGTCTGAATGTATGGGAAGGATATCAAATCTGAAATTATTCAAGAGAACTGAGGAAAAATGGATAGATAAATTCCAGAGAATCCTGAACAGATTCAAAACTCACGAAGCTCCGAGACCAAATGAAAATAGTTGATCCTCAATAAGAACCCCCAATATATGGTCACACTACTAAAATTAGTTAAGTATCAAAGGGATAATATATGATCTCTCTCGCACACAACCTCGTGTTTAACCCTTGTGTTATCACCAGAAGTCACCTCCAGATTGCGGCAGAGGTAAGCCCGATACCCATCAGTTTTATATGTCAAAATTATTGAATAAGGGTGGTCGAATGGGTGTAGACCCAAGAGAATATCGCTTTAACTCAGAATCCTGGACCAGGCAAAACATAAGAAAGTGAGATGTTGATCTAAATCTAGTAAGGAAGTTGAGTTTAAAATGAGAAGAGGGAAGACTTGGTGAGAAAATGTAAGAGTCTGTTATGGAAATCCGGTCTTCCAGCAACCTCAGGAAGAAAAGATTCAAGAACAAGATCCTCTTGGACCTGAAGTTTCAAACACTAAGATATACCTAAAAGACATAGTTATAACAACACGATGATCAAACCTACATCACATATCTACTGTAACAACTCGACTGGATCCTCCAATTCCGAGCTACTTAGTGTAAGAGGGATAAGATAACACAAGAAACTGATTAAAACTAGTGAAAATATTGCAGTGATCAAACCTACATCACAACAACATAACTACCCACGACTGTATCCTCCAATTCCGAGTGTTTTAAAAAATTTGTTTACAGAGATATGAAAAGAAGTTGAATTTCATTAAACAATAAGTCTCAAATACAGATGCAAAACTAGAGGAACCAGTGCTTCCTCAAAACTTTACAATACGGGAGCCTAGCTCAACCATCGACGACGCTTACAAAATATCAAAATTGAGT
>CBVK0100718251.1:0-10654 GCA_900067695.1 Picea abies
TGGACTTTGATGATGAGGTGAGGGCTCTTCTAAAATTGTGCTCATTGCAAGAAAGTTGGAACAACTTGATCATGGATGTAAGTAAGTCTATCTCTGGTTCAAACATTTTAAAATTTGATGATGTTGTTGGTGTTATCCTTAGTGAGGAAATGCGATGCAAAAACACAAGTGAGACATTAAGTAATGCATTAAACATGGAGGACAAGGGAAGACAAAAGGATATAGGAAAGGGCTCAAGGAACCATGGGAATTATAGGAGGGGAAGATCAAAATACAGACTGGGAAAGATAGAGTGTTGGAATTGTGGGAAGAAAGGACATATGAAGAAAGACTATAGAGCTCCAAAGAAACAAAGAGATGGACAAGAAATGAAAAATGAGGAAGAAAATGTAGTAGGTGATGTGTTACAAGATTATTTGATTATTTCTATAGATAATATTTCTGAGTCTTAGATAGTATATTCAGGGGCTTCATTTTATGCTACACCCCATATGAAACATTTTCTAGATTATGTTCAAGGTGATTTTGTACATGTTCATTCTAGTGATGATGCAACATGCATAATTGTTAGAATGGGAAAGGTAAAAATAAATAAAATGAATGGAAACTTGTTATTGTTGAAAGAGGTAAGACATTTTCCAGATCTAAGGAAAAATATAATTTCAACAGGGTAGTTGGTAGGTGAAGGTTGTATATCTATATTTACAGATAAGGAATGGAAGGTCATTTTTATCCCCTATCCTAGGGATAAATAAGGATATCATGTATCTAGGCCCACATGTCATAGACATGGACTTTCAAGAGCCAGATGACTTGAGAATGGCCCCAGAGGGCCCATTGTTTCTTCAGTACAAGCCCATCTATTAGCAACAACAACATCCATCCCACCAGCCCGGTCCTAAAGTAGTAGTAAGTCTTGCTCCACAAGGTAATGAGTCTAGGTATCATGGTATGTGTCACTCTGATTATTGAATCACTTAAGTATGTTGCATTGAATTCTCCTTCATTTCATAACGTTTTCTTGCAAATTATTCTCTTTAACTTGTTCATACCTGGGAGGGTGACATGATTCCCTAGTAGGGTTATCTCTGTTTAGGATGAGTTGCCACTAGGTGTGTCTATGAAAGGTAATCGTTCATTCTCTCCATACTTACCACTTTCCATCATCATTCCTCTCATCTTCCCCCCACCTTGGTTCAAGAATTATGTTTTCCATGTTAGGAAAGGTTGTACCTTGCCTCATGGGAAGAAGGGGATCAAGGCCTAGAGGGTTAAAGTAGCTGGCAAGAGTTAAAAGAAAAAATTAAACCTTTGAGATGCTTCGCCCAAGGATTCCCGAGAAAGAAGTAAAAATATTCTTAGTAAGAAAAGGGAAACCATAAGGCAAATCAAAAATCAAGGTACTAGTTGGTGGATGGGAGGTCTCATCATGACTTGTCCTATTAGGACCATGGGCATGTAGCGGTATGATACTACCATATATCTGGTCACCAAACTAGGGTAGTGTCTCTTGGTGGCATAAACAAGATAAAGGGGGTCTCATCATGATCCAACCTTCTCATCTCTGTGAAATTCCTTTGTGTAATGCTAACACCTTTGGTCACCTAGCTAGGATAGTGTTCCATAGATCTTCCCTTGAAGCATGAAAGAAAAAGAACAAAAGAAATAAAACTAAATAATAAAAGGAATTGACTGGGATAAGAAACAATGGCATCCATGATAAGGTGTAACTCTCCCTCTAAAAATGCACCACCTACATTTACTTGTTATCATTGCACCCTATGCCAAAAAAATTCCCCATGCCACCTCACACACAAACTTACATGACCTATATTGGATCCCATCTCGGAAACACCCCAAACTTAAAGAGGATTATCCCAATAATACATCATGAGACCTTATCCAAACCTGACTTCTTAAACTACATAACATATTTTAGCATTTGTCTGGGTAAAGGGGGGTTTCATGCAGATGTTTGGGTAATTTTATTATTAGTTGTGATTGAGATTTCTATGATCCCTGTGACTTATGAACCCCGGGAGGGTGTACCTGCTATTGTTGTAGGACTTTTCCTTGTGGATAGGTACAAATGAGGGAATGATTATCTTTGACCTCCATCGGGTTGAAATCCCACAGATGGATTTTGTGACCCCAACCAAGGGTAGAGAGACACCAAAGGCTTGCACCAGAAAGAAACAAGGACATTTCCCCTGAGACACTCTAACGAACCTAGACATAGGAGGGTCTTTCCTTTTCACCTCGATGTTGACCCTTGAGAGCCCATGAAGTCATCAGTTTGACCCTAGATGTCATCGAGTAAGGGTTTGCATTTATGAGGACACGTGTGTTCTAGTTTTCATGTATGGAATCATTCAAGGCCTTTGGAGGACAAACCTTCTATGTTTGAGGCTTAAGGACCCACACTCACTCGAAGAAGAGCTTGGCAGTATCTTCCACTCTGATATTCTTCTTTTAGGCTGTGAGGATGTGCATCTTTGAAAATCGATCAATGAACACAAATACGTAGTCATTTCCATTCTTGGTGGATGGAATGAAAACATGTAATCCATTGAGATGGATTCCCAAGGCTTATCAAGAGTAGGAAGAGGGGTGTATCAACCTTGGTTCTTGATGGCTATCTTTTCAATGGAAAAGAAAGTTAAATATCTAATATGTTTGTTGACTTTTTGTCGAAGATTTGGCCATTAAAAGTGTTTCTAAAGAATGACCATCATTTTCTCCATGCCAAAATGTCCTTCCATCCTAATGTAGTGAGATTCCTAGATCATCTTTCTATGCTCACTTGTAGGAACAAAAATATTGCCTAGATGGCATAATATTATACCCTGAAGGTGAAAATTGGTGACATTCACCCCTGTACCCAAGAGCTTCTAGGTGGTGGAAAAGTCTGGATGTTGGTGATATAGTTGGGGCCACTCAAATGCCTCATGTCCATAGGAATGGAGCATAGTGGTGAGAGAAACCAAATGAGTTCAACTGAGGGAGTCAGCAGAATGATTTGAGATCCGTGTCTTATACTTTATGTTGATATGGAACTGTAGGTATGTGGACCAATTTTATGGTAGTCATTCTACAATTTACCCTATGTATGTATGAACTACAGAGGCTTGTGATCAGTGTGGATGATCGTCTCCTTTCCTAGAATTTAATGTTTCCATTGACAACACACTTGTACAATGGAATACATTTCCTTTTCATAGGTGGGGTATTTTTAGATAGTATCTAAGAGTTTCTTACTATGGTATGCCACTGGATGACCATGTTGAGTGATAATTGTTCCTACAACATAGTCACATACATCATTCTCAATATCGAATGGTTTTTGCAGATCAGGCAAGGAGATTATTGGAGATGAGCACAAGTGATGCTTCATATCATCGAATTATCATTGTTGTTCCTTCCCCCACACGAAATTATCCCCACCACCACCCTTGTTCACCTTGTTGAGGGCCCATGCAATATGGGAGAATCCCAGCACAAGCTGTCGGTAGAAGTTGGATAGTCCCAATAAGCTTCGAAGCTTGGTTAGTGTGGTCGGGGCTTTCCAATCATGGATGACTTGGATCTTAGATAGATCAACATGTACACCATGATCATCAACAATGTATCCTAAGTATTGTATCATGTTCATGCCAAAAGAGAATTTTTCCAAGTTGGCATATATCTTGTGCTAGCACAAACTGCTCAAAACATGTTGAATATGTCACATCTGCTACTCCCAAGTTCTGCTGAAGATGAGGATAGAATCCAAATATACCACCATAAAGGAGTTGGTAAAGGGTCCCAATACATCATCTATAATCCTCATGAAAGTGGTTGATGCATTTGTTAATACAAAGGCCATGACCATCCATTCGAAGAGACCTTCTTTATATTTGAAGGTTTGTCTTCCATACATTAGTGGGTTCAATGGAAACCTCGTGGTAGCCAGACTTTAGGTAAATATTGTTGAAGAATGTTTCCCCATTGATTTGGTAAAGAAGGTCATCAATCCTAGGAATTGGGTATCATTTTCTGTCTGTGATTTTGTTTAAGGCTCTATAATCCATGTAGATTCACAAAGTATCATCCTTCATCTGCACCAGTACAATTAGAATTTTGCAAGGAGAGGAGTTGGGTCTGATGAACCCCTTTTGAAGAATCTCTTAGATCTAACACCTTATTTCATCATTTTCCATTAGCGAGTGATGATATACTGGTCCATTAGGTAGAGACGCATCGAGGTTTAGATCAATTAGATGCTTGACTTGGTAGTGCATCGGTACCTCGGGGGGTGATACAATATTGGATGCATGTGTTGCGACTTGTATTGGTTATCGTGAGAGCGACAATATTGGCTCGATCCCTTACTATATGGGTTGGGATCGCCTTTACCCTACTTTGGTTGTGAGGAGTTTGCAGATCCAAACTCTCACCTCTTTTGCTTAAATATCGGCTCAATCTTGAAAGCATATCTATAAGTCATTCCCAATGAGGCGAAGTATAGAAAATCCATTTTTTGTTTGAATGTATATATCAAAACAAATATGGTATTTGAGAACCATATGATGCTCAGAGTATTTGATACCCAATTTGGTGTGCGGGGTATGGAAAATATTGGTGAAATCTGGTATTGTCTGGACCATTTCTTGACACAGAGTGGTCCATCTGGTGTACTGGTCCTCGTATCTTCCAACAAGGTAATATTGTTCTTTAATGGAATCCCGGAGGGAATCCCATGTAGAGTCCACCAAAAATATTTCATATTCCTCTATGGATATTTTCTCATAGTAAGTATCCCACCAGTCCTTAACATGGGGGATGGATTTGAGGAGTGCAAAAGTAATATTTTCCCTATTGGAAAAATTGTGGACCAAAAAATACCCTTCGAGTAGATTCAACCATTTATCTAGAACATATGTATCTATTAGTCCTTTAAATAATGGAATATCAAAATTTACTTGTACCTTGAAGGAGGTTGCATGGCCACTTGATGAAGATGCTTCTTCTGTGGGCATTCGTCGAAGGATATGTGCAAAGTTGTCCATCATTTCCTTCATTTGTCACGTGAGGGCTTTCTCAAGAAACATTTTAATAGGATTCCCTGCTCCATCATCATTATGTTCATCCCCCATGGGTTTTTTCACACTTGATGTGCTTGATCTTGCAACAGATCGATTGGTTCAAGTCCCAACTTCTTGTACCCAAATCTTGTCTGGGACATGCATAAAGAAAAATAAATGAAGAGAATACCACTCTGATACCATTGATCCATATTTAGGAGTAGAACAAACTAATTAACAGACTTAATGCAATAAACACTGAGATATGAATAGTAACCGAGATATCGAGTGAGAAATATCTTCTATTAAATAAATGAAATAGGTTGAAACTATAAAACTTCATAACATAAACACTTTCTTGAATGGTGGTAGATATCTCTAAGAAGACATGTGACTTCTACATGCATCCATCTGATAAGAATGATTACACTTAGGATCTAGAGGATTTTTTTATATTACTCATGAATTCCAAAACCCTAGACATCCAAAGACCTAACTCTAGGAGGTGAAACGACAAAAGTCATATGGGCCCCTATGGGTAAATTGGTACCTCAACTTCCCGACGTCGTAACTTTTGCATACGACCTTTGTTTTAGATGTGTGATATCCCAATAGAAAGGAATTTCATAGAACTACACATTACGCCATAAAATTGTGACTCCGTCTATAATTTGACTTTGGTGAGCCAAAGAAATGCTCTTTAGGGATCCAAAATGAGCCTGGAAGTACAACAAGATATGTTGACATGAAAACATGCAAAATAAGCCAATTGGATTAGGTGAGAGGCCACCAGTATCCACCTACAATATGTGTAGTGCTTCAAACATCCCCAGAAGTGTATAACCCATAATTAAAAATAAGTACAAAAGGATGTTTTAAACAAAAAATAGATAAGATAAGCTATTTGGAATAGGTGGGTGGCCGCTAATATCCACCTAGATCAAATTTGTCCATTTCGACCATTTTATGACCTAATTTTAATTAAAGGTCATTGAAACTCTATAAATAGAGATAAACGACTCTCATTTTTTCATCATCTCTCATCACATAGGTGTGTGGTCTGATATTTGGCCCTCTTATAGGGTTATTGACTAAAATTTTTGATGCACTTCTCTTAGAGGTTAAAAAATTGCAACTTGGATCATTTTTGGTGAAGTCACTTGGGATTTCTAGGGTTTTATGGCTTGATTATTCTTGTTGAAGTAAGTAAATATCCAACTCTTCATTTTATTTTAATGGTTTATGGTAAATTTTCTTGTTCATGTTAAATATTATTAAATTGCTTGCCTGACAAACCGTAGGAGTAAAGAACTCAATTTGCTACTTCTTTACTCTTCATTTGCTAGACCTTTCCAAGAGTATTTTGACCTAGGTTAACTTCTAGAGCCCTAAACACTAGCACTTTATAATTCATTATCTAGTCAATTGTTGCTTTTAGTATTTATTCAATAGTCTAAGGAAGGAAGATCTTTTTAGAGACTAAAATTGCTTACAGTCTAGTAGGATTGTTCTTAGGGTTTGGATGTTGAGGCCTTGAAAATCCCACACCTCTTCTATACATATCTTATCCTTAGGAAAGTATTATCATTTTTTCATTTCTTCCAAGAAGAAAACCATCATTCATAGATGCCATTACCCTATAAGGGACCTAGTCCACTCACTATAGTGATTGAATGATCAAAACAATTCTCAAACAATCTTCCTTGAAACATTTAATAACTTCTACTAACCTTAGACTAGACTAATCCATTGATTAACTTATTCAGGTTGAAAAATATTGCTACAACCAGTGTACAACATCAAATTCATCTCCAATTTTTCTTTGAACAAGTTGTTATCATTTTGTTAACTTAGAGTTATATTTTCTTGTCATTTTCAATCATTATTGAGGCATAATTGTTGTGGCTATTAAAAAATATTAATTGTTGTTATAAATAGTCACCTTTCTACAGTTTCATATCATCTTACTTATTTTTTATAGGTTTATGATCTTATGACGCACTGACATCATATGGTACTTGAAAATTTCACTCTTTTCAATTTGTTGTCTTGTTCTGGGTAGGTACACCTTATTTACCCTTTTCTTCATCTCTATAAGACACGGAGAAAATATGACTTGAGTGACCTCTGAGAGGGGTGGGAATTTCTTATATCTTTTACCTTAGCCTTCTCAAACCATCAGGTTACTAGGGACGTCTCCCTTGGGGTACTATGATATGCTCCTAAATAGAAAGGGGTTTCCTATAAAGGTGACAGTGATAGGTCACTCCCCGTTAAGCCAATATTTCATCCACTTTCCTTGGGATTTGGGAAAATACATATTGTGTGATAACATTTTGTCACCGTTTTTAGGGACATTGAGTCATTTTTCCTCAAATGCCACTTTTTCGGTAAGCCTTTATCTAAAGCCTTTACTTCATAAATCTTACCTTGTGACTCCACTGAGGGTGATTCCCTATTTTCCCTTTGATGATCCCTGGAAATATTATCTGGTGACTCCACTAATGAAAAATCCAAACATGGCCTCTCAATGGGACCCAAGTAATTTTAAACCCTTAAATATGAATACAATTTTTTGTTACCTTCGACAAATGCCTCCAAGGTATGAAAAGTGGCTCCCTATATTCACTGGTAATGATGGGTTTATATTCGAAGATCACATGGATAAATTTTGGGATTTCTTTCAAATCCACCCTATTAGTGATGATACTGAATATTTGGTGATGAAACTTTTATTTGCCACTCTTCATAGCAATGCTAGGAAATGGTACGATGGTCTCCCTAATGCCAAGATTACATCTATGGACCAATTAGAATAAAACTTTCTCAAATATGAAATATCAAAATATAATATATCCATGTGCTAATTAAAAGAATCAAACACTTGAAACAAAATCAGAATGAAACTCTCATGGAATTCCATACCACGTTTGAGAATTTTCTACACCAAATTCCTAGAAGCCATCACCTTGAAGACAAATACCTCACTTACCTCTATACTAATTCACACTTAGTGCATTTAGGGTTTCTCCTCATTAAAAATGGGCCAATAAAAATACAATAATATTATCACATGGATATACAAATCAAGGAAAACATATCCTTGTTTAAGGGAGAACACCTCCCTACTCTAGAATCTAAAGTTGATGACCCCAAATATGCCCCAGATGATCTTAGTCTGGAAATATTAGTTTCCCTTGAAATATTTGTTAATAAATTCTAAGAATTAAGGGAACAATTCATCGACCAACAAGAGGTTGAGCAGAAGGATCCTAATGAACGTTTACAATCCCATGAGGAAGAGCAAGAATTTACTCATGCTCCTACCGAGGATAATGAGTACCTGGTTAAACAGTGAGTGCCTAGATATATCAACCATGATTATGAAGTACTGATGAGTTCCCCTCTCTCCAATGAAGTTATCCAAATCCTTGAAGCTCCTGCACATGAAGAAGTAAACACGGTAAGTTATTTCCCTTTCCAATATTTTGACGATTCTTTATTTTATGATTTGGAAAGTAAAGAAGTGTCAGAAGAAGTAAACACGGTAAGTTATTTCCCTTTCCAATATTTTGACGATTCTTTATTTTATGATTTGGAAAGTAAAGAAGTGTCACGAGAGCCCTTGGATGTTTTAAGCCCTTCATGTTATGATAAAGGTGATGACTTTGTTGATAATATTGATGAGTTCATACATGTCGGGAAACATAAATTGGATGTGATTGGATATGATGGGGATCCCATTTACGACCTTGAGGGTCATTTCAAAAAGTTTCATTTAAAATTATCATATGAGGTTACTACTAATTTTGACATTTTAGCAACAAGGAGATGATGTGGTTGCATATGATTTCCAAGAAGCCAAGGGTGACCTAGATCTATGATTTCATGATGATTTTCGATCATACCTTGAGGATTTTGATGAGTATTCCTCTGAGCACTTCCATGAAGAATATTATCAACCACTATTGTGCTTAGATATTGATAAAGGTGAGGACAATGCTTTCCCAAACAGGGATCCTTGTGACAAGGTTTTCCAACTCCCTTCAACTATTTTATCTCACTATGTCACTAAAGGTGTAGTTGGGAAACATGTCCTTTGTCTTAAGTTTTCTCCGAGCAAAAGACTGCTTTTAGAATTCAAGGGTAGGTTGAATACCTTAAGAATAAATTCATTATCTCATTATTTCAGCCTTCCCTTAAGAAATTGTAATTCATCCTTTAGGTTCTGACTAATCCCTTCCCAAACCTCAGGATGTGAAGATGTCCAAGGTATCCAACCTTTAGACTCTTTGAGTGAGTCTTTTGAACAATTTTATTTTTCACGATCCCTTTCTAAGATGTATTGAGCACTTTCCTAAGAGTGTGACTTGGCATAATTTTTTTCCTCCCTCCCACCTCCATGAGCTAGACTTTACAATTTATGATGATGCAATACATTTTTGAACTCATGTTATTTTTGTTCTTGACTTATCATTGTTTTGGTTTATGATGAAGCATAGAGGAGGGTATTATGAGATATTGCTAGGATAGTTCCAGTGGTTATTTGACTACACCTAGAATTCAAACAACAAGTAGAAGTAAGTTTGACATTTGTATCCATTGTATATCCCATTTGCATATCATGCTAGTATAGTATAGTTCCATTTTAATTTTGTATTCCTTAATTATGTATATATATACATTCTTATATTCATTTTGTGATATATATATGAGCAAGGGGTGATATCACCACCTTGAATATTACTCATGTATTATGTTGAGATCTAGCAGATATAGATCATACAAGAGATGTTGAGGTTCTCATGCTCTCTACGATGAGCACATGTCCCCGAGTTGGATCAATATATTATCTCCTATCCTAGGTATAACTAAGGAGATCATGTCTCGAGGCCCATAGGTCATATAAATTGAGTGTTGAGATTCAAATGACTTAAGCATGTCCCTAGAGGGTGCATATTTTATTTAGTACAATCCCATCTATCAGAAGCAACAACATCCATCCCACTAGCCTAGTCCTGAAGTAGTAGTAAGTCTTACTCTACAAGACAATGAGTCTAGGTATCATGGTAAAGAAGAGATGAGGTCCACCGGACTATTATGTGAATCTCAAAAGGTTTTTGCTTGGTTTTATGAGGATATTCCTGATTTTTATCCTGGTCTTATTCATCATATCATCAAACTAGTTAGGAAAAAATAAGAATTTGTTAACTCTGCACCGGAAGCACCCTTTCGAAGGGATTTGAGATATTTCTTTAGGGATGGAATGATTTTTTGATCCCACCATGAATGGATCTCAATTTGGAAATTGGCCCAAGGGACCACTAGTAATATTAGAAATTGCATTAGTCTTTGAACTTTCAGGCATGCGATTATGAGAAATCCATTTTCCCCTCCCAGTATTGAAATTCTTTTGCAACAGTTTGTAGAGTCATAGTTAATACCTTTACTTGAAATTTTGTTTGGTTACAATAAAATCAAAGTAAAAGGGTAAAATGTTCACAAAACCACTTTCATTACTAATTGTGATACCATTCCTCACAAATTCCGTCTTTTTAGCTTACTTGATACATGTATTGCTTTAAGAAAAA
>CBVK0100718263.1:0-20540 GCA_900067695.1 Picea abies
AACCTAGGTGTCAAAACCCTAATTACCAAAACCCTAGGTGTCTAAAACCCTAGGTCAACTTGACCTGCTTTTTCTGGGCTTCACCAACCTATCTTTCCTTCTTCATCTCACAGTGCTCCAAAGCATCCAATGATGGCTTTTTTTCACTTCTTGAGTTGTCCTCGTCCCTCTTCCTTGTTGATCTGTCATCCTCGGTCTCCTTATCCAATGGCTTGATTTTCCACACTTCGCTCCATATTTTCTTTTCTTTTTCTCACTTTGACCCAGTGTCAGTCACTATGTCTCCTGCGAAGCTCACTTTTTACCTTTTCTTCCTCGTTCTTCACTTCCTTCCATAACCAAGGGCCAACAGGGAGGTTGTTTGGTTTTGATAAAAGTAGTTCTGGAAGTTGGATATCCCTTGCCTGGGTCCCAAAAGGTGTTTTGGAAACCATTAGGAAATGTTTCTACAAAATTATTTGGTTTGGATATAAAAACAAGAAAGGACTAGTGCTAGCTTCTTAGAAAAATATGGCACTACCAAAATCCATTAGAGGATGGGGCCTCAGAAATCCCTTTCTCTTTTGAAAGGCTCTTGTTGCAAAAAATGTTTGGAGGCTAATTCAAGGAATGGGATTGTGGGTTCAAGTAGTAAGATATAAGTATACAACCCCTATCCCATCAAACAACAAAATAATTCCACAATAATTTGGAAGTTTGTTATCTATGCTTTCCATATGGTTGGAAACTAGTTGATTTGGTAAATAAATAAGGGTGACAAAGTGAAATTTTGTCTCGACCACTAGGTAGGGAGAAAATGTATTCACATACTTTCCCTTCATATGATTTATGAGTTAAACAATAGGAATGAAGGTTACTTTAATCTTAGACAGGTTGCAAACTGGGCAAGGTCCACTACTTGGCACCAACAATGGTTATCATGGGAACAAATTAGTCTAGGGGAAAAGTACACTAAAGAATGTAAACTATACATATAAATACTAATATGAAACAATGTTAGAATTAAGGAAAACGATGATCAATTGATCTATTCATTGAATCTATATAGATAATATAATCCTAGAATAGGCTATAAAGAATTAGTTGAATAAGGAAGATAAGAACAATAGATCTAGCAGTGGAAAGTTATATGGAAATTAAAATGCCCAAATAAAAACAAGATCACTATGTGGTTGAGCTCACACAACAAGGATCCCGCATGAGATGTTCTTTAGAATACAAATTTTATAGAGATGTGATCCATATTGGATCATTATATTATTTTTCATCTATCTTGATGCTTTATGGGTGAAAAAATTGAAGGAATCAACTTGAATAACCATTTTAGAAACTGGTCCAAATTTATAAATTTGGGTTCAAAAAACCGTCTAAAATATTCTAGAGCCATTTTGAGGCATCAAATGACACTTTTCTATGGTCCAAACCTTACTATGGAGCCTCCGTCTATATTCTACACACTAAGACCTTTCCAACGGTGTATGAATTTATCAAAGTACGTATGCAAAAGTTATGTCTCCCACAAGTTGACCTGATCACCATGGTGTAAGTGGATGTCACATCCTCCTCCATTACTTAAATATGTGGGTCTAGCCACATAGTGGATTTTTTCTAAGAACATTCTAAGGTCTAAACCAAATCACTAATTAAGGGTCGAGGAATTCAATTCCCTAACCCTATATGACTATCAAGCTGTGCTAAATACCAGACCACTAGGAGGAGAAGGGGTTCCATTCTATGTTATTTTATTTTGTTCCATAGCAGAGAAGAACATCTGGGAGTGGGGAAATTAGAGAGCATAACATAGGGGGTTAATTTTCTATAGTATCCCAACAAGCCATATGTCTCAAGTAACTCTATAGAGAGTTTCTTCTCCTTTGTACTTGCATTATTTCCATACCAGAGAAAAGAGAGTAGAGCAACCTCAACTTTTAACTAGGTTTTCTTCCGTAAGGGTTTCCCAGAGAGAATATTTGTGTTATTTTGTGAATGGTGCGTGATTGTATTTTACTGTTCTCTATTTTCTGCATTTTACCTATTTCATGCATAAGCAAAAGATCAATAACCGAAGATTATATAATCTAAAAGAATTTAACCTTCATAGTTCATATTTCGGTTTTATTTATCAGATTTGTTGTGACGAACTATTCCAGTGGAATATCCATGGCATTTTACATATCAATATGGGATGGTGTTTTTAATGTCATCAAGTAGAAGAAAATATAGTTCATCTCATATTGGAATGTCCATATTCCAAGGAGTTATGGAAAGAGGTCGAAAGATTAATAGGAATTAGGAATATCTAGGAAGGAGGAAGTCTTGAACAAGCCTTCAAAACTTGGTGTAACAAAAAGGAGACTTCCAAGATTAGATAACTACCACTTAACATAGTCTGGGGAGTATGGCTTGCTAGAAATAAAAAGTTGTTTGAAGAAAAAGAGATACTTCCCCTTAAATGTGTTGTCTAGTCCTTGAATATTTTAAATTCATACCCATAGGTGTAGGAAAAATATATCTCTCGTATGCAACATGAAGTGGCAATAAATAAGGATATTCCATGGGATTGTTTTGATGGTGCATCACAGGGGAACCCTTCCAAAGGAGGTTTATGTGAAATTATATGCCTATCTTCATATCACATTATTTCTCTTCACGCTATAATTGGTCAAGAAACTAAAAAATTATGTGAATTGATGACTTTAAATATGGTCATGAAACTAGCACAAATTTGGTATAACCCAATTGCAAATTTTTGGAGATTCAAAGTTGGTTATCCAATGGATGTGAAATGAAATTGATCTTAAGAATTTTACATTATGTCCCTTGTATGATGTATTTCTAAATCTACTGACATCTTTCTCATATACCTATCTATCTCATATTTACAGGGATAGTAACATTACTATAGATAGGCTCTAAAAAGCTAGAGTTGGTTTGGAAAGAAGAACCTAGATTATTTGAGTAGTCCAAAGTGTAGATATTGTATAATATAATCATGAACCATGAATCTAACTTCAACCATTATCGTTTCCACCTTATTTTTTGTATACTAATGGAATTTTACAGATCTTTGGATGAATGATTAATGTACTATTTTTAATGTTGTTTTTGAAGAGGCTAATGATGCAATTAAACAAGAAAAAATTCCATTTCTTTTTGTGATCATGGTTCAAACATAAGAATGTCATGTAAAGGGATTAATAACACTTATGAATTCCATGGGCACTTGGCAATGTATTTTTGTTATATTAATAAAAATACACTTTTCTTTCCTTGGAAAAAAGTATATGTATATGATTTGTAGGATACTAGTGACAATTGTCCAACTTTTTATATTAATATAGCTCATTATTGGATTGGAATCAAACATAAAAGGGTTTGAACTATAATATGTATGTGGAAAAAACCCTAATTAAGAATTCATGCACCCCAATATCAACATTTTTTAGCAAATTGTGGTATGTCAACTTCTTGTAAAGCAACAAGTTCGGAGGAAATGGAGATGATATTTTGTAGATTTACTATGAAGCATCAATGGTTTGTTATTATTCCAATTAAAAATGACTAAAGAACTGTATTTGGCATATTCTAATGGAACATTACCAACATGATGGACTCCCTATGACTACTAGAATCCCCCCCTATTGTTGTAGGAAACCTTATAGGTCCTATAGAGAACAACTGAATTCATCCCTTCGTCAAAGTATTATTTAAGAAAATATGAATTGTATTCAACCATCCACAATTTTATTAGATAATAAAGATTCCTTATATTTATCATATTCCTCATATTTTAAGAGTGTAAATGGTGGTTGGGTCATAAGGAGGGAAAATTCTCTCATAATACAAAAGTTATCCATTCTTCTTACCAATCAACCCATACTTTTGGAAGGTGTTTTTGTCGATGTAGATATCTCGATCAAATAGGTTTTGAAATATAAAGAATCATACAATATATCAACATATGGTGCTTGTCATGCATATAGGGTGTTTCCAACTATAAGAGAGTTTTTCTCATTTTGTCATTCTAGTTTTATGATTTCCCATTCAAAAATCAAAGGAGAAAACTTAGGCCTATATATGTCACATGTGCATATTCCTCACCAAGGAGAGTTTACTTTAATGCATTTTATGGATCTCATTATAGAGGAAATGATTATGGAATATTGGAATCATATACACATTCTATGTCTAAATTACAATATGCGCGTGAACATATTCTATGTCTAAATTACAATATGTGCATGAATTCATTGGAAAAATCAAAGGATTATGTATAAGTGTACGTCTTTACATACATACAAGGGTGTTGGCATGTTTTCAGACAGAGGCAGAGTATGCGTGTTTGTCATTGATGGTAAAGATCACGATCAACAGTGCAACGATAATAGCATGGCAATGGCAAGTTCAATAGTGAAGAGCAACAGTGATCATTGGATCCCATTTAGATTTCCCGATGACCGTCATATCAAAATTCAGATAGGAGGAGTGCGCAGTAGAAGAGAACAGATCTCATGTGTTAGATCTGAGCCTGAGGTCCGACCGGTGTTGGATCCAGGAGAACCTGCACGTTCTTTAAAGAGCAAGGTGAAACGGGGTTACAAAATCCCGAAGGTAGGAGGGAAATTTCAAATACCTGGAGTTGGAAGAGTCGAGACTCTTCATCATTAGGAGTCCTAGAATCGTGAAATGCGAAACACCGAAATCCTGAAAGAAGGATGATAGTTTCGAATACCAGGAGTTGGAAGAGTCGAGACTTTTCATCATTAAGAGTCCCAGAATCGTGAAATGTGAAACACCAAAATCCCAAAAGCTGGAGGATAGTTTCATATACCGGTAGTTGGAAGAGTCAAGACTCTTCATAATCAAGAGTCCTAGAATCACGAAATGTGAAAAACCGAAATCCTGAAAGTAGGAGGATAGTTTTGGATACTGGGAGTTGGAAGAGTCGAGACTCTTCATCTTTAGGAATCCCAAAATTGTGAAATGCGAAATCCCAAAAACCCAAAACAGGCACATTGACCAGAGGTTCGGATACCGAGAGTTGGAGGAGTCAAGAGTTGAGACTCTTCATCATAGGAGTCTCGAAGTCATGAAATGTGAAATGCCGAAACAACTTTTTGTGTAGATTTCAGATACCGGGAGATGGATCGTCAAAACACTTCACTACAAGGAATGTCAGAATGCCAAATTGCCGAAATGAAAAAAACACCTTTTGGTTCTGGTTTCGGATACCGGGAGTTGGAGTGTCAAAACACTTTGCAACTGAAATGCCAAAATGACGAAACGCCGAAATGCATTTTCGAATAAGGCTATGGTCACCGCATGTGGTCACATTGTCGAAAAGATGTAGAGAAGAGCTCAAAGAGACAAGCTCCATTTCAGAGTTTGGGACATGGAGACTCGAGACGGCTCATCACAAAATCCCCGAAATGCGAAATGTGAAATACATGTTCAGAATTGTCCCTTGGTCATAACCCATGGTCACATCGACGAAGTCTCAAGGGAGGAGGTAACACGAAGCTAATCTCCATTTTGGATATCACAACTTGTAGAGTCGAGATACCTCACCATAGGGATGTCGAAAAGCCGAATGTCGGAATGCCGAAAGGCTGAATTGCAAAATTGCAAAATAAGCATGAGACCCATCATTTATGATCCAATGGTGTAGGTTATTCAGGAATATGATCGAAGGGCTATTGTTTCTCTTCACAGTCAATCGATCAGTGGTGATTTAGTTGATGAAGAAGTCTTTGGAGGTTCACAGTGTAACTGCTAGAAACCACTGATGGTTTCTTCCAAAGGACTCGAAGAGACTTCTGGGTGATTTCCAAATGAGTTGAAGAGTCTCAAGGAATATGCTAGTGGAATGAATACTGTTCATAGAGGAAATTGACAGATGGATGAGAGTTGAAGCCTGTAACTACAAAAGAGAGGATGAGCTCGACTATGACAGATAAAACAAAGACTCTTGACTATTGGAGGGGTTAAGGAATCTCAACATAACACCCAGTGATGATGGACACATGGGTTGAACAGCCAGAGAAGCTGAAGAGTTGCAATGATGATCAGGCAGAGCACTCGACATGAAGAGCATGCAGAAGCATTACACACAGGTCATGCACAAGATGCACAAACTATAAGAAGGCATAAGAAAGAAGAGATGGGAGTTATTGTTGAGAGGGATTCAAGAGTGTAGAAGGAGGATTGTGCAACAGCTGAAATACAGAGAAGAGGAATGGTGCATTGAATGTACATGGCGCACAGAGCATAAAAGGTAGAAGCAAAGAATGCACAAGGAATGTGTGCAACAAGACAGTGAGACACTAAAGGAATTTTGAGGTTCTCTTGTAGAGAAAAACATAAGATCAAAAATTGCAAGAAGATGCAGACAGAGAGACATTGATACAGGAGAGAAAAGCAACATAGCTGAACTATGATAACCTTGGTAAGCCAATGATAAATATTGTATCGTTGTGATAAATTTTTACATATAGAAAATTTTATATTTCAGGGTGGAAGGGAGGTGCTAGGGAGGACTTTTATATTTCAGGGTGGAAGGGAGGTGCTAGGGAGGACTGTTGTCCTCAGAGGTTCAAGTGGGTGCTCGAATAGAGGGAGTCGTAGCTTCCATCTGGTTGTATCCAGAGAAACCAGGGTGGCAGGGTGGTGCAAGGGAGAATTGTTGCTCTTAGTTATATAGGTTGGTGCGTGTGTGACTGGAAGTTGGTGCTTCCATCCAGTTGGTGCTAGAACACATAGGGAGTTGGTTCTTCCTTCTAGTGGGTGCTAGAGAAACCAGGGAGTTGGTGCTTCCTTCTAGTAGGAGCTATAGAAATTAGAGAGTTGGTGCTCTCATCAAGTTGCAGCTTGCAAAACAGAGTTTGTAGCCTCATTATGTGTTGGTGCTCATAAGTATGATAATGTACATAATTTAAAGATTACTTATCATATAAAGAAGAAGAGGTTTTTACCCTTTATGGGTTTCCTCAAGAAATATCTGTCTCTATATATTTCATATGTGTGAATGATGTTGAATGTTCTGTAGCTTACTTCCTTGCATTATTGTGATTATCATTCACTGCTCTGCAAAGAGTTTAAAATAAGAATAATTGTTTAAGCTTGGTAACAATTGTCACCCCCCCCCCTCTTAGTTTCACAACAGGGTCTCAAGATTGTCTCTCTTCAGGACAATCACTCTCACATGCCCAAGAAACCCTCCATGGCGGAAGAAAATAAAACTGATGGATCAGAAGATTCTATCAATCTATTGCTTGAGAAAGCTATCACACAACAAAGGGATGAAATGATGGAATTTTTCCCACATTATTCAATGCTTGTCGATAGCATCAAGCACATATTCATCAATCAGACACTTTGGAGGCACCTCGCCTTTCAAGGTACAATTTAATTTTGACACTCCCGTATTTGATGGTCAGATAAATGCAGATGCCCTAGAAAAAATTTTGAATCTACTAGAAAGTTATTTTTTTGTTCATAATTTCTCTGATAGGGAAAATATCACCTTCGCACTCCTTAAGGCTCTCCCCCATGTCAAACATTGGTGGGAAACTTATTGGGAGAAAATTTCCATGGAGGAGTCTAGAATATATGGGGTCAATCCCACTTGGGATTTTTTTGTTGATGCGGTAAAAGAACAGTATTACCCTATTGAAAACTATGATGACCAATACATAAGATGGAACACATTGTGGCAAGAGAGGGGCCAAGAAGTTCTGGACTTCACCAATACCTTCCATACCTTGCGCACCAATATGGGTATCAAAGACTCTGAATGACATTTGGTTATGAAGGACTGTGGGGCTCTACACAGATACATACAAACTGAAATGGATTTTATGGACATCTCATCATATGCTGTTTCTTATCGATATGTCGTTAAAATCGAGAAAACATTTAAGCACCAGAACAAACGGGAGTCTGGGTCTGCAAATTTGCAACAAGAAAAGTATCATAAATACATCCCTAACAAACAGCCTCCCGAAAACTAATATAAGCCACAAGAAAAGAATGGGTCACGGAAAGACGAAGAAGGACACCGAAAAATGGTGAGATTTCCACAAAAGATTCTAGCACAACATCGATGAATGTCACTCAAAATAGTCATTGGTGGCTGAGATAAAAGACAAGGAGCCGAACCTTGATTCGAAATCTAATTCATAAAATACTGATAGAATACAGATCATCGATTCATACCCCACTGCTATTGTCGTGACTGTGGAAATTCAACCAGAAGAACCAACAGATCCTAAAGAGAGGGGTCTCCTTTTTCATTCTCATATGTGGGTGAAGGGGACCCCATTGCATTTTATTGTTGGGATTGTCACAACACCACACCCGCAGCCATTGTTATCAGATAAATCGGTAGGTGTGGACACTAACAGATCTCCCTAGATCCATCTGGATCTAGAAAAAAATAGGACAGGACACGACTCTTTCTCTAAGTTGCAGTCATTGAATATACTACTAAGAATGAATGAGTGACATACCTTTATATCGCTTCCTTAGGTCTATGTTGTTCCCACTTCGCTCCAGTTCTCTTATGAAATCAAGTCCAAGACAACACAAACCAATCAAAGTGAAGATAGCAAAGTATATTCAATGTCAACCTATGCATATGATCAAGGAGTTATGCAATAAAATAAGAGTGATTTTATGAGAAAGGGACATGTCATTGTATTATATTAAATGAAAGTCGAAGATACAACCAGATCGCCTTGATGTCGCAAGCTTCCTTTCAATGACCCTTGGTTCCAACACACACACTTTCTCTACATTTGCATGAATAAGATGTTCAATGGAACAAACTTTACCTTCTGGAAAGTTAGAATGAGAACCTAAATAATGGATTTAGGTGCAAATGTCTGTTATGTGGTAGATACTGGTTATGTAAAGCCATTTTTACTAGATAATAAGGATGAGAAGCTAGAATTTAGCTTCAATGCTATGGCTATGAATACTATCTTGAGTGGGCTTGTAGAAGCAGAATTCGTAAAATTTATGCACCTAGGAACTGCCAAAGAAATGTGGGACAAACTCATTAGTAGCTATGAAGGTATTGAGAAGGTAAAGAACACCAAGCTTGAAATTTACAAAGTATAGTTTGAACAGCGGAAGATGAAAGAAGATGAAACTGTTGGAAAATACTTTTTGAGAGTTGAAGAACTGGTAAATGCAATGAAAGAACTTGGAGAAAATTTTGAGGAACCTTCTCTAGCTCAGAAAATTTTGAGATCTCTACTAGGTAGGTTCAACTCGGAGGTCTCTGCTATAGAAGAACTCAATGATCTAAAAACCTTGGATTTTGACCAACTTCTAGGAACATTGACTGCATATGAAATGAGAATAGTTAAAGATAAACCCACCTCCAAAGAAGAATCATTTAAGGGAGACAACAATGAGGATTCTGATCCAGATGAAATTGCAGCAAAATTTGTGAAGAGACTGAAGAAGGGATCAGACAAATACAAAGGTAAACTTCCTTTCAAATGTTTCAACTATGGAAATATAGTTCATTTTGAAAATAAATGTCCTCACAAAAGAAATGATCAGACATGTGATGATGAGGAGAAGCACAAACACATAAATTTATTTAAAGAGAATAATTTTAAGAAGAAAAGTATTTGTGTAAATAATGATGATGATCCTTTAGATGATGAAGACAGTTACTTCTCTATTGAAGATAAAATAAATAACTTCATACTTATGGCCAAAGAGGACTATGATAATAAAATCATAGGAAGTGAGGCTAATGAAGAAGAAGCTATGGTTGATATGGAAGAAGAACTGATCAGTGCACTGGAAGAGATTGACAGACTCAAAATTAAGAATAGAAAGAAAAAACAATTGTTGATATAGTTCGAGAAAGACAGTAAACAGCCTGATGAAGACTTTTCCCTGGTAAAAGTGGAGTTAGAAGATGCAAAGAAAATCGAGGACATTCTGAAACAACAGTTATCAGAAAAGAAGGAAAGATGTAAATCTATGGAAGAAGAAGTACTGAAAACTAGAAAAGAGTTGGAGAGGTTTCAAGCCTTGTATCATCATAATCTATCAAGTATCAAAGCCTCGAAAGGACTAGCCACCATTCTGAATCAACAAAGGAATCCAAAGATGAAAATTGGTTTGAGTTATGAAGAGGGATCAAGTAGTGGTCAACCAAGAAACAAAGAACCTATCAAGTTTTTCAAATCCTCAAACATTGACAACAATCACTCTGTAGAAACAAATAAAGAAAATCAGCCACTGAGAAGGAATGAAAGGAAAAGTACCAAAATCGAATCTGTAGATTAGAGAAATTATCGACATGAAAGAAATCGACTTCCTCAAAGAAGACAGAATTTTCCCAGGTACCAACATTTTTTCTATGGGTATTGTTTCTTCTGTTCTAACTTTGGTCATAAAGATGTAAACTGTTCCTTAAAATTAAATTATGAGCAATCAAGATATTCAAGTTATAGATATCTGCCAGAACAAAGAATGAGACAACCAAGTAACAAACCACCACATACTGCAAATCACTTGATGGATGGGAAAAGGACATAGGTTAAGCATAACAATCGTTATGATCCTTTATTCGATGAACCAAAATGTTACATCTATCATAACTATGGACATAAAATTTTTTATTGTCGCTTAAGGAACTTTGAACCATATTTGAATTCCCCTGCTGAAAATGTCAAGGTTTGGAAGAAGAAAGAAAGTGACAAGTGTGGATTAGTGTTGTCAGCTCAAAGACAAACGAACCCTTGGTATATAGACAATGGATGCTCCAAACATATGATGAGAGACAAAGGTAGGTTTCTATCTCTAAGTGAAAGAAAATCATGAAACATAACCTTTGGAAATGATGCTCCAGGTAAAATAAAGGGTAAAGGGATGGTGAGTTTAAGTAATGGAAAAGGAAAATCCCAAGATGTTCTTCTTGTAGATGGGTTGAAACATAAGCTGCTCAGTGTAAGTTAAATGTGTGACAGAGGATGTGAAGCGATGTTCACATCCAAGAACTGCAAGATAAAGTCTGTAAACTCAGGACAAGTGGTGGCCCAAGGCATAAGGACAAAAAATAATGTATATGTGCTAAAATAAGATAGAGAAGAGTGTCATCTAATCAAACATGATGAAATATGGTTATGGAATAGGAGACTTGGACATATAAACTTTGACCACTTAATCAAGCTCAAAAATATTGAGGCAGTAAAAGATCTTATGAGAATATCAAAGCCCCAAAATTCTATGTGTAAACCTTGCCAAGTAGGAAAACTAACCAGGACACAGTTTAAGTCCAGGAGCTCTACTTCAACAGAGAAACCACTCCAACTATTTCATATGGATTTATGTGGACCATCAAGATAGGAAGGAATAGGGAAAGAAAACTACTTCATGATGATTATTGATGATTACTCCAGAATTACTTGGGTTTCTTTTCACAAGGAAAAAGCTAAAGCATTTGAGAAGTTTAAAAAATTTAGGGCTTTAACTGAGAATCAAACAGACAAGAGGTTAAAGGAGGTAAGATCAGACAAAGGAGGAGAATTTATGTCAAGTGATTTCAAGGAATTCTGTGATAAACATGGGATCAAGAGAGAATACACAATCCCAAGAAATCCACAACAAAATGGAGTAGTTGAGATGCAAAACACAACAGTGTAGCAAATGGTTAGGTCAATGATGAATGAAAAGAACATTGGTCAAACCTACTGGGTAGAAGAAATACACACAACATTCCATGTTCTTAACAAATCCCACCTCAGACCACAAAGTGACAAGACACCTTATGAACTGTGGTATGGGAGACCTGCTTCAATCAAACACTTCAAAGTCTTTGGGAGTAAATGTTACATAAAGAATAATGATGAGAGCCTTGGAAAATATGATGACAGGGCTGATGAAGGTATCTTCTTAGGGTATGATACAAACATTAAAGGATACAGATGATATAATAAGAGGCTGCATAAAATGGTTGACTGTATTGATGTAAGAGTTGATGAAGGAATCCCAGCAAGAGAGTTGTACAAAAATGAGTCTTCTACAGAGGACACAGCTAAAGCTGAAGATGAACAGGTCCAAGATTCAGAAAACAAAGACTCTGAATCACATGAGGACACAGATACTCAGATAGATTCAAATCAACAGACAACTTCAAAATCCTCCTCCAGAATCACTCGAAAGAATCATCCTGCAAGTCAGATAATTGGTGAAAAAGACAAAGGTGTAGAAACCAGGAGAAAGATAATCAAAAACACCGAACAATTAGATATAACTTTCATATCCATGATAAAATTTTATTGAAGCTAGAAAAGATGACCATTGGGTTAAAGAAATGAATGATGAATTTGATCAGATTGAGAAAAACAATATGTGGGAAATGGTTCATAGACCTGAAGGTAAAAATATCATTTGTTCCAAATGGATCTTTAAGAATAAGTTGAATGAGTAGGGACAAGTTGTCAGGAACAAAGCAAGATTGGTCTGTAAAGGATATGCTCAAATAGAAGGACTAGATTTTAATGAAACATTTGCGCCTGTAGCAAGATTAGAAGCTATCAGAATATTTCTTGCCTATGTTTGCCATAAAAGGTTTAAATTCTATCAAATGGATGTCAAGTCATCTTTTCTAAATGGATATTTAAATGAAGAAGTCTATATGGAAAAACCAGAGGGTTTTGAACTGTCTGATAACCCTGACTTAGTATGCAAGTTGAAGAAAGATTTATATGGGTTAAAACAAGCCCCTCGTGCCTAGTATCAAATACTGGATACGTATATCAAAGACAAAGGGTTCAAGAGAGGAACAATTGACAACAATCTATATATCAAAACAGAGGATAATGATTTGCTCGTCGTGTTGGTCTATGTAGATGACATCATATTCGGATGTAGTAAGCATTCATTGGTATAATGGTTTGCTTCTGCCATGGAGTCTGAGTTTGAAATGTCTAGGATAGGTGAACTGTCATTTTTTCTTGGTCTGCAAATTACTCATAGGTCTGAAGGGATGTTCATTTCTCAAGAAAAATATCTAAGAGAAATATTGAAAAGGTTTCAAATGGAAGATTCTAAACCTATGGGCACACCTATGGTTACTAGATGCAAATTAAGAAAGGATGATGACTCACCTGATGTTGATCAAAGTTCATATAGGTCAATGATAGGCAGTCTGCTATACATCACAACATCTCATCCAGACATAATGCATGTTGTTGGGATGGTAGGAAGATATCAGTATGCACCAAAACAGAGTCATTTTCTAGCTGTCAAAAGGATATTCAGATATTTGAAAGAAAAAATGAACTATGGCCTATGGTATCCTAAGAATCAAAATTTTCAATTATCGATCTACTTAGATGTTGATTGGGTTAACTGTGTGGATGAAAGGAAAATCACGAGTGGAGGTGCGTTCTTCTTAGGAGATTCTCTAGTAGCATGGTTGAGTAAAAAACAAGGTTCCATTTCTTTATCAACTACAGAGACATAGTACATTATTGTTTCTACCTGTTGCACTCAGGTATTATGGATGATTCAGAAACTTGTAGACTTGGAAGAAAAATACGCTGCACCGATCCCAATTCATTGTGATAACACTAGTGCCATCAGTGTGTCCAAGAATCCTATATTCCACTTCAAGACCAAGCATATTCCCATAAAATACCATTTTTTGAGAGAGTAGGTCACCAATCAGATTGTTCAGGTCCATTACATTCCAACCACAAAACAAATTGCAGACATCTTTACTAAACATCTAGCCAAGACACTATTTGAATATCTCCGACAAAAGATGGGTGTCATCCCGTCTCACACCTAAGAGAGTCCATCCTGTTAGGGGGAGTTTTGTATTGATTGAATATCTAATACCTCCTAAAAATACTACAACAGCTCAGGGGAAGCATGTTTTCTTTGACATTGATGTCAAAGGGGGAGAAAAGGAGTGGTCTCGACTAGATGCTAAAGTTGGAGGTCCAAAACGATTAGCGCAGTTATTGAGGGTTGCCATCAATGAAAAAGGGGGAGATTGTTGGCATGTTTACAGGCAGGTGTGCTTGTCATTGATGGCAAGATCAAAGCATGCAGTGATGGAAAAACAGGGACAATGTAAGCTAAGGAGGATTAGCGTAGAGTCGCATGCAGTGCATAGGTGTGCACCTGGCACGAGGTTAACTCATTACAAAATATCAAGAGAGATAGCGTCCTCAAGATCTTAGATGGATCAAAGGTCGAGGCCTTTTGACACTTAGAAATTATTCCAAGTTAGGAGGATGTGTAAGCCTGGGAGGATAAGCAATAGTGATCTTTGGATCCCATTGAGAATTCCTGATGAATGTCATATCTAAGTTTGAGGTCCGACCAACGTTGGATCTAGGAGAACCTGCATGCTCTTTAAAGAACAAGGTGAAGTGGAGTTATGAAATCCTAAATGCAGGAGGACAGTTTCAGATACTGGGAATTGGAAGAGTCGAAACTCTTCATCATCAGGAGTCCCAGAATCGTGAAATGCAAAACACCAAAATATCGAAAGCAAGAGGACAGTTTTGGATATCAGGAGTTGGAACAGTCGAGACTCTTCATCATCAGGAGTCCTGGAATCACAAAATGAGAAACATCCCGAAAGCAGGAGAACAGTTTCAGATACCGGGAGATGGAAGTGTCAACACTCTTCATCATCAGGAGTCCTGGAATCGTGAAATGCGAAACACCAAAATCTTGAAAGAAGGAGGATAGTTTTGGATACCAGGAGTTGGAAGAGTCGAGACTCTTCATCATCAGGAGTCCTGAAATCGCGAAATGTGAAACACAAAAATTGTTCATTTTTTGATACAATGCACATCGGGAAGAAAGTAACAAAAACATTATGGAGAATCTTAGATGGAAGGAGAGAAAAAGAAAAAAATGTCAAGATTTGTAATGACATTAATGAGGTAAATCATGCAATGCAAAGTGCCATTCATTCAAATAGCGATGTTGACGGCCAAAATACAAGCGTCCTTCCATGGTTATTGACACAACAACAAAGAAAGGATGTAAAATAGGTTATTGAAAAAATTAAATTTCCCATTGGATTTTATTCAAATATAAAGAATATCCTTACAAAGAAAGGTGAACTATGTGGGGTAAAAACCCATGATTGGAATACTTTGATTAAGGTAATTATTTTGGTGTATATATTTCTATATTGGTGAAACATATTGTTTGTGTTTTTTTAAATATACTAATTTGTGACTAAATAGTGATTCATTTTTTATGTTACGGTAAGTTCTACCTCTATCTCTCCTAGATCACTTTTGCAACAATGTCAAACAAGTTATATACGGTCTCGGAAAATGCATGAGGTAAGTGACAATTTATATGCAAAGTGTAATTTCTTCAATTCCTTATACAACTTATATTTCATTTCATGTTTTTTACTTGTAATGTTGTACTATATGTTTTTTGTTGAAACATGGGATTTTCTTGCATCATTTTTAGATGGTTTTCATCTAAAGGTATATATAAATAAGATATAAAATAGTGAATGTTACAAATTCCTCATCTAATGTGTGGAATGCAAAAGTATCCACCTTTGAAATTTTTCAATGCACAAGAGCACTACCTCGTACACTAAGTTGAGGAGATTGAAAAGTGTGGACATGTACACACAAGGTCAATGTGGATGGTTGAGAGGCACTTGAAATCATTGAAGTCTTTTGTTAGAAAAAGAGCATGTCCTCAGGGTTTTATGGTAGAGGGATATATGGTATATCAAACCATGGTTTATATTACTCAACAGGGATGATTTTAAGGATGGAAATTTATTTTAAAATGTAGAAACCTTAGTGAATCTTACTAATCCTTCAAATGATAACTATAAAATGTTTGGCGATATTTTTGTAAAAATATTCAAATTTCTAAGGACTTTATATAGTTTGTATATTTGTTTTGCGATTTTTAAGGTAAAATAATTTTATCATATAGAATTTGGGTGAATCATTTCTAGAATAGCAAATATTTTTTTGGAAAACCATGGAAAATTAGTCCATGAGCAAAATTTAGCCCCTAAAATCATTCATGTTACTCAATATCCTCCTAAAATATCTGCAAGTATTAATGTGCATTTCATTTGAGATGTCAACACCATCCAAAAATTTGAAGTTGAGAACATATTGGGAAAAGGTAGAATGAGGAAAGTGACATGTAACTAGATGGTGGAAATTAATAATACATTTGACTCTTTTTTTTTATGTATATCGTATTTGTTTAATCTTTAGTCTTCCTACATAATCCATTATTGTGAAGGTATACCATGGTAATTGATTATATGTGAAATATTTTTTTTATTTCAATACATCTGGTCGAGAGTGGGATGCAATATATTTATTCATTGCAAACAATATTGATTGGATGAAGGTATGGATTAAAAGATGTATACAATCTAATAATGGTAGGTTATCATGGTTTGGTGTGGCTACATTGGTCAAAGAAGTTGAACATAAAGGATATACCAATCTTACACAGAGGGAAATTGATTTAGCATATGGTTTAAAACATAAACAGGTAAACATATTCACCCATACTATTTAGTATTTTTTAATATTATATTGGTGTACATGGCGTGTTTTTTTCTTACAAATTTTCATAATTTCAATGTATAAATATGTTTATTAATTGACAATGCATTGTTTACATGTCTAGCATATTTCAGTTGAAACACCACAAGGCTATGGGGTGTAATGGTTGCAAATTTCACATCAAAAAGTTGGATGAAAAGATGAAAACTTTTGATAGTGGGATAACTGCAGTATTTCATGTTACTAATGTTTTATAAAGAAGTGACATACATCCATAAGTCTCTGAAAATCGAGACTATGGGTTTTTGGATGATATGCTTGAGTGTGACTTTATATCCTTCAAATTAGTTATTTTTAACGTCAAATGGTACATGACATGAATGAATGAACGTGATCCTAATAGAACTGTTAATCAACATTCCATTGAATTTACCATGGTTAATATAAGGAATATTGAGACAGGATCAGAGCCATATGTTCTTCCAAGTCAATGCCAATAGGTATTTTACTCAAAGGCTCCAGGTAGAGGGGGTTGGTCATATGTTGTTATATATGATACAAGAGGAAGGACGGTAAAGTATAATGTAGTGGAAGAAGATGATATTGAAGAAGAAGATTATGTAGAGGAGAAATTAGTCCATGTTAGAGATTAAGATGCCATAGAAGTTGAAGGATATGTTCTATAAAATGTTTCATATGAGGATGATATTGACGATGTTTTAGATGAATAACTTGAAGAAGTGGAACCAAATGCAGGAGACAATGTTCTTAATGATGATATAGACAATGATATGATTGCAAATAAAAACTTCTATGATGAAGTTGATATGGCTAATATTTACAACATCAATTTTGAAGAAGATGATACATATGTTGAGTTGGATGAACTAGAAGAATATTAATGATATCAAAATGTTGAAATGCAGGAAGTGTGAATTTATATGTGTTCATTTGATTTTTTCTCTTTCATTTACCTTAAATGCTTGCAATTTTCTTATAATTAGTTTCTTTGTTTGATTCTTACTATGTTTCTTTCAAATATTTTACAATATATAAATTGGGTATTGGGGAATTCATAGTGATGTTACGGGGGGTAGGGTCCATATGAGCTTCCACCTTCACGTGGTTGGCCTTCCTCGGTAGAGAATATATTATTCTTGAAACCAAGAGAAGCTCATTCGGGTTTATATCATCATCTCCAATTTTAATTTTTCTTCATATAAAAATTTTCAAGGTTGTCCATTAATTACAAATTATTGGAAATTATTATTTTATTGGACCCCGCGCAGAGTGACCTGTGAATGGGGACAACATTGAAATTTTATCAGTTTGTGCTTATTTGCATTGAAATTTGACATGGTTATCGTAGATTCATGCATTGACAATACAAAAGGGTTTCAAGACACAAATATGACTCACAAAAATAATTTGACAATCAAACATCAAAATTACAACCTAATTGTGAAGGAGATGAAGTTATCCATGATCATCATATTTGTCATCATCGTTATCATCATATTTCGACGAGGAAATTATCATCGTATTTAAAATGGGTACCCAAAGGTGACCATGGTCACCCTCAACATATCCATGAAAATATCTCCATGAATTGGACCTACTCCATCTACAAATTCTTTAATTCCATGCAAATCAATTTTTTGGCACCATTTCCACTTCTTTTTCAAATATCTAAACTTTGACTAACATAGAAATTTCCATGAACAAACTCACCTAAAGAAGTCCACGAACAAACTTATAAATTTTCACAAACAAAATCACTTGAAAGAAAGAAAGAAAAGACATTAATTTATTAGGGCTAGACATGGGAAAAAATGACCTGTAAATGGCGCCAACATTGAAGTTTTTCAAAATGTTTCTTTATGCACTGAAATTTGACATGCATAGACTGTTCGCATGATCCAAATTATTTTTGGCACAAAATGAGAGTGGAGATATAATAAATAAATGCACAAAGATATCGCGAATATCCAATAATATAACATAAATGTATCATAGATGCAACCATAAACATAGAGATACATTAATACATGATTTTTAGTAATACAGAGTGAAGGAATCACTAGAATGGTGACATCTTATCTCTTAGAAGAGATGTGACAGCTACTCGTATTCATAAGAAGATGATTACAATGAGGCTGTGAAGGCCGTTTTACAATAAAAATTAATGCCAAAAACCCTAGACATCCAAAAAACTAACCCTAGGAGATGAAGCACCAAAAGTCATGTGGGCCCCATTTGTACATCAACTTCTCGGGGTCGTAACTTTTGCATACGATCTCCATTTTAGGTGTCTGATAGCTCGTTCAAAAGGTATCATCAAGGAGATTCATTTTGGGGGATCAATCATGCCTTTGTCTAGCATTGAGAATATTGATCTCGAAAAACCTTCATTTAGGCCCTCAAAATGGCTCCGAAAGTTAAACTGCTAAAAATAGAAAATTGCCAAAATTCCTAGAAAACTGTTTTGAGCCAGTTGGAAAAGGTGGGTGGCCACCGATACCCACATAGATAATTGAATCCCTTTATAATATGGGATATTTTATAGAATCAAAGGTCACTCACACACCTAGTCTATATATTTGATCTCGTCCTCATTTCATTTGAACTTTCTTGAATTAATGTCATGCATGGAACTTGGAACATACACATTTTCATGGTCGTTCTCTTTACATTCATCATGCTCTTTATATTCATCACCATGGTCATGAAATATTTTACAATGGCCTTCTTATTTTGACTAAAATTAGTGCCAAAAACATTGTTACACTTCCACCAATTATTAATATCACGTGGTAAATTATCCTTTTGAAAGGAATCTTCAAGAGTATATATTTCAAACATATCAAAATCTTTCTAAAATGGCACAACTAACCTGACATTGAACTATTGTTTATCACTTTGAGTTAAATAGTATATTGCTGAACTCTTACATACAAACATTTTATTTTTGTTTATGGTTTTTTCATGGGTGCTACCAATATTGTTGTTCCTTCCAATAGTTGGCATTGTACATGCTTTGAATAATTGTGTAAAACATGGTGCATTGAGTATTGATAGATAAAGTTTGGTTGGATCACCCCAATAACATAATCTATGAATAAATTATTTATAGGAAACCAAAATAACAACCTAATGAGGACATAAGGTGTAGATACTTAGATATAGAGATCATGCATATAATCTTAGTCTACATTGCCCTCGAAAGGAAATATTGTATTCTTGTGGCACTCAAGATAACTAATGCCAAAATATATATGGTTGAGCAAAGATTATGTATATAAAAATTTGATAATATTGAAAGCATTGATAGCTAGACTTCACTACCAACAAAAAAAGGTTTATTGGAAACTCCAAATATTCAAAGAAAAGCCTTGAACTCTGTCATTCAACAAATTTCATTTTCTATTTAGTTATAATGGAAAAGTAACCTTTATCTTCAATCACTATCAAGTTAGATGAACACCTACAATGTACCAATGTTGAATAATAGAATAGAAACACAATACAGTGTGGAGGGAACATGGATGGGGTGTCGACAGGTAATGCCACAATGTTGTTTCATATCCATAACATGTTACAAAGTCATATCACATATAATCCAATGATTATAGGGAATTATTTAAATAAAAATTTAGTTGAGTGATTAGATCTTCACGAAATTATATCCATGAACTGTACCTACTCCTTCATCTACAAATTCTTTAATTCCTTGCAAATCAATTTTAGGCACCATTTCAACTTCTTTTTTAACAATATAAACTTTGAATAACTTATATTTTTCCATGAAAAAACTCACCTGAAGAATTCCACAAACAAATCGATGCATACCCCACCCTCTCACAGGGTCTGCTTGACCTTCTGGTCTAGGATCATTCTAATCGGGAGATAAAATTGTTGGATCATGTTGTCATTGATGCCAATGGTTTGATTGATTGATGTCATTGATTGATGTCAAGTGAT
>CBVK0100718283.1:0-21531 GCA_900067695.1 Picea abies
AAAATACATGAGGTAAGTAGTTGCAATATACATACAAAAAAAAATTCATTTTTTTGTTGTACTTAATGACATGTATTTTACATCAACATCAGAAAAACTAGGGTTGATGGGCTGCAACTAGGGTTTATTTGCTCTGCAAACAGGGTTTATGAGCTCTCGAATTCCCCCATCCAATTCATTGAACACTCCTACAACCACTTGATGCACTCTGCACCAAGGCTCTGTTCGGTGCAGTAACATGTCACCTGAAGGGGGGGCAGAAGCCCCCCCCTCTTATCGCAACATTGCAGTGAATGACCCGCAGAACTTCCAGGCATGCAAACCATCTTTTGAACCACCTTAGCACCTACGGGATCAGTACATGCAGAACGAAACACAAGGAGGCTTTGGCATGAACATGGATGCAGAAACCTCGCATCCAAAAGCTACTCAAGAATAGATACCAAGAAAATGCATACCGCAAGCCCCGACAGCACCACGATACACCATAAAAATCAATAGAATAGGTGAGCATACCTAGTTCATGAGGGAACACGCCCTAATAGGAAAATTCTTAGTCCTTTAGACCTCGAAAAGAGACCTAGCATGCTAGATCAAATCCTGGTGGAGCCCTAAGGGAGACTACGAGCTCCAACTGAGCTCCAAGGGATTCTTCATAGTTATATTCTACAATCTAGAGGATAAAGACCGGGTATTTGAAGGAGGCCCCTACTTCTACAACTCGGTAGGGCTATATATGTGATTCTAGACTGAAATAGAGAAAGAGAACTTTTCCTATGCTCTGGTATGGATCTGTCTCTACTCCCTATCTCAAGAGTTTTAGCTAGAAGAAATCTTATCAGGCATAGGTAATACTCTAGGCAAGCACGTCAAATCCTTAGAAGCCACCAAGCACATAAAGTACACCTCCTACACCAGAATTTGTGTCTACATGGACATATCCAAAGCCCTCCCAATCACGATAACCCTGGAATACCAAGACGAGGAATGGGCACAAACTATAGATTACAAACACATATCATTTAGATGTTGGAAGTGCCATGAGCATGGGCATCTCTTTAGAGACTTCCCCCTCAACACCCTCCCCAAAACGGCTGAGGTAGAGAAGCAAAAGGATGGCTTCACACAGGTTCAGACTCACAGGAAGCAGACGCAAAAGAAAACAACTGCCAACAATAATCAGAAAAAACCCAACACCAATTCCTTCGATGCATTAACTAATCTACCAGCGACAGAAGAGGTGGAAAACCCTCATAAATATTTGGAAATAGAAGGAATTTGTCACAAGGAAAACCGATTACCTCAAGTAGCCCCTTCCTAGGTAACCTCGTGATACCCTCCACTCCACTCAGACTTAGGTAAAGATCCTGAAAAGGATGAAGACATAGTAATGGCAATGAATGAACAGGACCTAACAGGAATAGACCTAGACAGACTAGAATAAGCTCTCAACAAAAAAGACCTACAAAACATACTAGAAGATCAGCTAAGAAAAGTCCACAAGGTCTTTCTAGATTCATCAGTAGGGGAAACCTCAAGACTAGGAATAAAAGGAGACCCAAACCCTTATCCAAGGTGAAACACAAAAGAAAACAAAAGAAGAGGCAGAAAAATGGTGCAATAGCTTATCAAGGAGGCTAGCAACTATATGATTAACTCAGGATAGATACAGAAGCTCTCGGAGAGCTCCTTCTCCCACCCACCTAACTATTAAATTATGAAAGTCATCACATGGAACATTAGGGGCCTCAATGGAAGATCCAAGCAAAGCACCCTACAAAACTACATCAAAACGGAAGACCTAGACATTCTCCTTCTTCAGGAAACAAAATGTGTGGGACAAACCATGGAAGCAATCTTCAGAAAATGTTTGCGCAACTGCAACTCATACCACATAGACTCAAAAGGCGTGGCAAGGGGCCTCACCATCCTCTCGAACCCAAACTCTGTCATTCTGAACCAAGGTATCTTGACACCGGGAACTCTCATGACCCATTATCGAGCAATAGGTTCAGACAAAAATGGATGGATAACCAATGCCTATGGATCGTAAACCATCTAGGAAAAATAAATATTCCTTCAACACTTCGCTTAACTCAGCTCCTTAGCCAACAATCATAGGTGGATTGTGGGTGGCGACTTCAACATGATCCTCACTCTGAAGGAAAAAAGGGGGGGTAAGAAAAGATTGGAACAAGATAGCATATATTTCCAAGAACTCCTGGAACAACAATGCTTGGTAGACATAAAAATACAACAACGATACCTTCACCTGGACGAATAAGTGCACGGTACCCCAACATATTTCCTATAGACTCAATCACTTTCTTCTCTCTGAGACCCTTCTCCTGAAAGGCCCTCTCATCAAGTCCAACATCCTCCCAAAAGTGGGCTCAAACCACTAGCCTGTTCAGCTCTAGGTGGACACCATGGATTCTACCAAGCTCAAACCCTTCAGTTTTGAAAAGTTCTGGCTTTCCCATCCTGAATTCCAAAATATGGCTTGAATTTGGTGGGACGTGGCTGAGATTCAGCAGGGAACTAAAATGTATTGATTTCAAAAGGGAAGCAAATAGAGTGGCAGACAAACTAGCGAATGCGGGAGTGGACCTCACCCAAAAAATCACCCTCATGAACACTGGGTGGCCTCAGAGTTCGACACTATGGACCTAGTGCCAAGAGATATACCGAAGGGACTACCCTCACCCGGATCGGGTGACACGAGGCAAGAAAGGGAGGACACCTGGACAGGACAGATGGTAAGGTGATTTAATGTCTCAGGCTGCCACCCCTCGAGCTGTAACTCACCATGAAGAAAATATTGATGGAATTTAACTCAGTGCGCATGGGCAATTACTCAGACAAGCACTCCATCTAGGCCATAGGTACCAAGATCTTGAACCAGTCCTGTCAACCTTCAATGGCGATGGGAGAGGTTTCAATGTTCCTCAGGGGCGTTAAATTTCTCCATGACACATTCTTTCTCCTATTTGCTGCAAGCTATCATTCCACCTCTGTGTCTCTCATCCCTCCTGACTTCTCTGCTCATACTCTAAGTTCCTTTAGATACCACCCAATCCACCATTTCCCCCCCATTACCTCTTTGCTTCTTCCCACCATGCCCCGAGACAGAGGCAAGCCCAGGCGAGCTACCAAAAACAAAAATGCCTATACCTGTGATAATCGACTCGCTGCATCCTAGCGAGCTCTCATTGCCCATTTTGGCCACCCCTGTAAACACACCAGCTGCTCTCAGTCCACCTTGCATACCTCAAAATTGGAGGATCTGCCTTTCCAAACCCAAAACTCCCTGCGCATACCAAAGGAGGAGCCCTTGTCCCACATTGTGCATTCTTCACCACCACCACTTCACCCTCTAACCTTCTCTTCGAGGGCAGAGATACCTCAAGGCCACCACTTGGATAAAGGGGAGACACCACCTCCTCTTCAACATGCAGGGAAACCTTATGTTGCTTAACTAGGCCCAAGCCTGGGAAACAAGATAGGGACACCCTCAATGACTTGCCTCCCAAGTCCCTCTGTCCCCGATTTTCAGCCTCATCATTGGGAGGGTGGCTACATTGTTGAGGAGGAAATCCCTCCTAGATAGAAACTTTTATATGAAGGGGTGAACATCCATTATCTGGTAGAGGAGCACCTCGAACTCCTTTTTGATATCAGGCAGAGACAGGACGAGCAAGCACAAAGGAAAATGATCATCAATCAGCATTTGGACCTATTGTTTGAAGCCTTCTTAGATGCCCCAAATTCAGCAAGTTTCCCCACCTACAAGCAGAAGTTTGTCCTGACCCTCACTTCTAATGGACACCCAAGTTCACCTACCACTTGATTCGGCCTACCCTAGACTTTATTTTTTGTCAATTATAGTTTTAAATATTTCTTATAGTTGTATAGCAATGACAGCTCTGTTTGAATCCATCCATAGGTTAGTGAAATGGAACGATGTTCCAATAGATACTTTCAGTATTTTTGTACAATTTTGTAATCTGCTTCATAGCCATTACAGATCTATCATCACTTGGAGCCACATGTTCTGGTTTCCCTTATGTGGTAGGATAGGTGGCTGCCAAATGATTCATAGCTGTACACTCATGATATAATATAGGGTTCTACTTTTTATTTACGAAAAAAAAAAGACATGTATTTTACTTGTAATGTAATATGTATTATGTTTTGTTGAAACATGTTATTTTCTTGCGTCATGATCTATATATGGTTTTCATTGAAATAAATCCATGAGGACGATATAAATTATTAGAAGAGAGAAATTCCTCGGCTAATGTGTGAAATGCAGAAGTATCTACCTCCATCATTTTTCAATGCACAAGAACACTACCTCATACACCAAATTGAGGAGATTGAAATGTGTGGACCTGTACACACAAGGCCAATGTGGATGGTGGAGAGGCACTTGAAATCATTGAAGGATTTGGGTAGACAAATAGCATGTCCTAAGGGTTCTATGGTGGAGGGATATATGGTATATGAATCCATGGTGTATATTAGTCAGTATCTTCCTAAATTAGCAGTGCAAGATATGCATGCAGTGGATTGCATTTGGGATGTGAACTCCATCAAAAAATTTGAAAGGAAGCAGTTGTTGGGGAAAGGTACAATGAAGAAACTGAAAGGTAATTAAATTGTGGATATTTTTAATAAATATAAATTTTCATTTTTTGTGTATATGATCATACTCATTTAATATTTATTCTTTCATCATTTATTAATATTTACCATGGTTATAACTAATATTTAATATTGGTGAATTGTGATTTTTTGATCGGTTAGCTGCTCAAGATTGGGATGTGCTACATTTATACATTGCAAACAATCTTGACTGGATGAAGGTATTGATTGATATATGTAAAGAACGTCATGGAGGTAGGTTATCATGGAAAGAACTGTCTGAATTGGTTAGAGAAGCTCGTCGTAATGGAGATTCGATGTTACACAGAGGGAAATAGATTTAGCATATTGTTTGAAAGATGGAAAGGAAAGAAAATTCACCCATTTTATTCAGTTAACGTCGCTCTTGCCACGTTTTCCACTGGAACGTCGCTCTTGCCACGTTTTCCACTGGAATGTCACTCTTGCCACGTTTGTGAAGATGTATGTCGCAATTTCCACGTTAACGTCGCTCTTGCCACGTTAACATCTCTCTTGCCACATTTTCCACTGGAACATCTCTCTTGCCACGTTTGTGAAAATGTATGTCGCAATTGCGACGTTTGCGAAACTAGGTTTTCCCCTCCAACGGTCACCTTAGTATGTTCACCAAGTCAAAATACCAACGGTCACTTAGGACTTTTTTACGTCGGAATTCCGACGTTACAAAATCTATAAATATGTTGCATTTGACGGATGTTGTGACAAGTTTGCTATAATATCGACGCTTTAAAAAGGGTTTGCGGGTCTTCTCAGCGAACAAAAAATAGATATTTGTTTCAGTATAAGTCTGTGGGCAAGAATGTCAGAAAACATTAGAGCTGGGAGAAGAATTAAAGAGGGTGAAAAGGGTGACGGTAAATGTTATTGCCCTTGCAAAAATTGTTGTACTAGACGTCCCGAAAGAGTTTTAATAACAACAGTTACAAAACATTGTAGAAAATATGGGCACATGGATGGGGGATCAAATGAATATCGTCCGATGGTATATACATTCATTATCTATTTTAATATTTATTATATTCTCAAATTTTATAATGTTTTATACATGCACTAATTTTTCATGATTGTTTGTAATTATAAAGTTAGATTTGCCCCCTAACTTTATGCACAAAGCACCAAGTAGTAGCATAAATGATGTTGTAGTACAAGATGAAGAACTTGAAGTAGATAATGAAGATCAAGTTAATGATTCCATGGAAGTAGATGACAATAATAACATAGTTCAAGTTGATGAGACAAATCAAATGATTCAAGACTTATTCGGTCATCCAGATGAGGATCATGGCAAGATTGGGATGCATTACATTTATACACTGCAAATAATCTGGACTGGATGAAGGTATGGATTGACAGATGTAAAGAACGTCATGGCGGTAGGTTATCATGGAAAGAACTGTATTAATGTGACTGTAGATGTATTTCCTTCATATTATATTCCTTCATGTGAGCAAATTCACCCATTTTATTCAGTTATTTTATATTATATTAATGTGACTGTAGATGTGTTTCCTTCATATTATACTTTCCAAATTATATAAATTTGTTTATTATTAATTGACAGTGCATATTTTACATGTCTGACATATTGCAGTTGAAACACCACAAGGCTATGTGGTGCAATGGTCGTAAATTTCGCATCAAACAGTTGGATGAAACCAGAAAAACTTCAGATAGTGGGATAACTGCAGTATTCCAAGTCACTAATGTTTTCTCTATGAGTGACAGATATCCTCGAGAATCTGAAAATAGATACTATGGGTTTTTGAATGATATAATTGAGTGTGACTTTAATTCCTTCAAATTAGTTTTGTTCGATGTCAAATGGTATTATAATTGAGTGTGACTTTAATTCCTTCAAATTAGTTTTGTTCGATGTCAAATGGCATAGGTTACGAATGCATGAACATGATGAGGAAAGAACCGTTATTCAACATGCCAATGGAATTTAGATGATTAAAACAACAGTTTTTGAAAAAGAAAATGACCGTTATGTTTTTCCAAGTCAATGTGAACAAGTCTTTTACTCAATGGTTCCAGGTAAGATGGATTGGTCATTTGTTGTTAGATATGATCCAAGAGGAAGGTCAGTAAAGTATAGTGTACATGAAGAAGAAGATGATGTAGAGCTAGAGCAGGAAGAATATGGGTCAAAAAATGAAGAGGACAGAGAAGATGAACCAGGAGTAGGAGACAATGTGTCAGTTCTTGATGATGATATTGATGAAGATATGCTCAAAAATGACATTGATGATGATGATGATATCATCAATCCTTTCAGCATTGTTTCTGAACCATATGTTGATACATATGTCAAGTTGGATGATCAAGAAAAAGATATAGAAGAAGGATGATACAAATGTTGCGTTGGTCGATGAGGTACATAACTAGATATTTTAGTTTGTATGAATTATTCTCTTTAAGTAATTTTTTATGTGGGTTAATTACATGTTTTTAAGTTTTGTTTCATTTTTGTTTTGGTAGTTTCTATGCATGATTACTATGTTGATTTTGTTTATTTTCTATTTTATAGATTGGGTTTTGGGGAATTGAGAGCGATGTGAGGGGGGAGAGGGGCCATATGAGCTTCCACCTTCACGTGGTTGGCCTTGTTTAGTAGAGAATAAATTATTCTTGAAACCAAGAGAAGTTCATTCATTCATATTTATACTCAAATATTACTCACAGACCCACTCTATATATCATCTCATCTTTTCCTCGTTTCATTTTAATTTTTTGGGTCAAATTTTAAAGGAAACAACTATTAAAAGACATTGTACTAGGGCTAGAGTACATGATGGGAAACAATGACCTGTGAATGGGGCCAATGTTGAAGTTTTTTCAAAATGTTTCTGTATGCATCGAAATTTGACATGGATACTCTGTTCACATTTGAAATGCACCGAAATTTGACATGTATAGTCTATTTCATGTCAAATTTCAAGATAGTTCCGACAATAATTCTATAGAAGGGAATGACAAACATTGGCAATGAGACATGCATGATTAACATTGATTCAAATGTGGATGATATCAAATATTATGTGGCAAAATCATATATCCTTGAGTCTTGAAACCCTCCCATACTATCAACGCATGTGTCTAGTCTGACCGTGTCAAATTTTGACGCATACAAGAACATATTGAAGAAATTTCAATGTTGGCCCCATTCACTGCTCACTATGTGGGGTCGATGCATGACATTTGTGGTGGGTGAATTGGAAGTTCCATGAAATTTCAAGAGATTTCCAACAAATATTATACATATGGAAATGACGAATGATGACAATGAGACATCCATTATGAACATTGATTCAAACCTGGATGATCTCAAAGATTATGTGGGGACATTAGACATCCTTGAGTCTTGAAACCCTCCCATACTATTAAGGCATGTTTCTAGTCTAATCATGTCGAATTTCAATGCATAAATGCAAAGTTTGAAGAAATTTCAACATTGGACCCATTCATTTCTCACTGTGCGAGGTCGATGAAAGATGACATTGGTGATGGGTGTATTGGAAGTGCCATGACATTTCAAGAGAGTTTCAACAAAGATTATATAGATGGAAATAATGAATGATGACAATGAGACATCCATTATATTGAACTTTTATGAAAACATGGACGATCTCAAATATTATGCGGGGACATCAAACATCCTTAAGTATTGAAACCCTCCCATACCATCAAGGAAACTATCTAGTCTAACCATGTCAAATTTCAACGCATATGGGAACAAATTGAAAACATTTCATCATTGGCCCCATTCACTGCTCACTGTGCAGGTTTGGTGGAAGAAATTTGTGATGGGTGTATTGGACATTCCATGTCAAATTTCAATATAGTTCCAACAACGATTTTATATAAGGGAATGCCAAATGATGACAATGAGAGGTGCATGATGAACATTTATGCAAATGTGGACGATCTCAAAGATTATGTGGGGACATCATACACCCTTGAGTCTTGAAACCCTCCCATACCGTCAAGGCATGTGTCTATTCTAACCATGTCAAATTTTGATGCATACAGGGACATATTGAATACATTTCAACGTTGGCCCCATTCATTACTCACTATGTGGGGTCGACACATGACATTTGTGGTGGGTGAATTGAAACTTTTGTGACATCAACTCGACTTGGTAATTCAATAATCAAACAAAGTGGTTAAATCAAATTTAACCAAGAGAATCAACAATAGAGCCACTTAATTTAATGAAGTGAATTTATTGATGGTTCATCCATTGGGGTTGCAAGCTAGGAATCAA
This sequence comes from Picea abies, assembly GCA_900067695.1. Classification (NCBI taxonomy): domain Eukaryota; kingdom Viridiplantae; phylum Streptophyta; class Pinopsida; order Pinales; family Pinaceae; genus Picea; species Picea abies. Next base: position 8,960 of record CBVK0100718283.1, read on the forward strand.
ACCTACTAGAAATTGGCATTGGCAAGAGGAATGGAATTATGATTATGTCCAAAATTATCCAATTTGTGTTGCTAGTGTTAGTCCTCATTTTACATGAGGCCTACACTAGTATTTGTTCACTACCCTTGTGATTTTCATCACAAAGGTAGGTTTACAAGTTGATATTTGGATGGCCTAGGGTTTTTTATTGCATTTGATGAGACTATTAGTGATGTAGTCATGGATGGCTAGATGATGTTGATGCTCTAGTTGTCTTGGTAATTGCTTTCCTTTCATACTAGTAGACTTGGTTGTGGAGACCCTTATATGATCATTATTGGATGGTTGATGATACATCTTGATGTATGAATCCCTTGATGGAACACCCTAGAAATTTTTGGCTAAGCTAATATTGTATTGGAATCTTTTTTTTCATGGAATTATCCCCTTGATATCAATTGATTTCACATTCATTTAGGTCTATATGGTCTAGCATGGTGTGATGTTCATGAGGTGAATTCCCTTTCTCATGTTCAGGATTCATATACATTTTATGGTTTTTTATGACACGTATTACACCGTCATGTCGATTGTTTCCCTCTTCTGCATATTTTTATGCCCTATTACTTGGTGGAGGAGCCTGCCATGGAATTCCCTTGCCTTGGGGGATGATTTCACACTTTTTTAGGTGAAATTTGGATATTACTCATCATCCCATGTGGAGCGCTCACCCTCCTTGCATACATGTTAAGGGATGGTCTTATTTACATGTTAAGGGATGGTCTTATTTATTGATTGATGAGGGGCCACCCCTATATTTATGGATTAAGTTTATCATTGAAGGCATTTCACATGTGTTCTTCATATATAATTTGATGCCTTATTTCATGTATCCACTTGCTTGGAACTTGTTTTGAGGAATACATCCACCATATGAGGCCATTTTTCACTTTTCCATGATTTGTTTGATGGGATATTTCTCTTGAAGGTCTCACACTTTCTATCCTCGAAGGTTTGACTTAATTAAAACTTATAGTTTGTGGAGATGTCCACCTTTGGATGTTAGATTTCATACATTTTATTTGTTGTTGAAGGGACATCTCACATTAGGATCAGGAGGTTTCATGGTTTTATGTCCTATATCATGAAGGAAGAGGCCCACTTATAGATGTTGCTTGCACTTATGTTTATTCTTATTATTGAGGACACGCACCTTTATTGGAGCCTTATTGCACTTGATTTCGTTACGATTCCTCATGTGGGTGCCCCTCTTGTAAACTCACATTGCGTTGCATTTGGGCGCCCAACACTTCCCAAGTCATCTTGAAAAAGTTAAGTTGAAGCCAAAATTTCTCATTATCCAGCATGTGGCTCGTCTTCTTGCCTAGTGCTCCCTTGTGTGGACCTTTTTGTGCCATTCATGTGGGTGGGAGCACCTCTTTCCAACTCGACTTGCATTGTGTTTGGGGGCTCTACCTCGTTTTTATTATGTTTCCTCTTGTGGGTGCCCCTCTTTCCAACTGCCTTGCCTTGCCTTTGGGCACCCTGCCTTATTTTCATTACAATTCCTCATGTGGGCGCCCCTCTTTCAAACTCACCTTGTGTTGCATTTGAGCACCCACCCTTGCCTAGGCCATCTTGAAAAAGTTAATTCGAAGCCAAAATTTCTCCCTATCTGGCATCCATCTCGTCTTCTTCCCTAGTGCTCCCTTATGTGGCCCTTTTCGTGCCTTTCATGTGGGTGGGCACACCTCTTGCCAAGTTTCCTTGCATTGCATTTGGATGCTCTACCTCATTTTTGTTAAGTTTCTTGTTGTGGGTGCCCCTCCTTCCAACTCGCCTTGCCTTGCCTTTGGGCACCCTTCCTTGTTTTCGTTACAATTCCTCATGTGGGTGCCCCTCTTGCAAACTCACCTTGCGTTGTGTTTAGGCACCCAGCCTTGCTGAGGTCGTCTTGAAAACATTAAGTCAAAGCCAAAATTCCTCCTTATTTGGAATTCATCTTGTCTTCTTTCCTAGTGCTCCCTTGTGTGGCCCTTTTCGTGCCTTTCATGTGGATGGGCGCACCTCTTTCCAACTCGCCTTGCATTGTTTTTGGGTGCTCTGCCTCATTTTTGTTATGTTTCCTCTTGTGGGCACCCCTCTTTTCAACTCACCTTACCTTGCCTTTGGGCACCCTGACTTGTTTTTGTTACGATTCCTCATGTGGGCGCCCCTCTTGTAAACTCAACTTGTGTTGCATTTGGGCGCCCAGCCTTGCCCAGGTTCTCTTAAAAAATTTAGGTCGAAGACAAAATTGCTCCTTATCCAACATCTGACTCATCTTCTTTCCTAGTGCTCCCTTGTGTGGCCCTTTTCATGCCTTTCATGTGGGTGGGTGCACCACTTTCCAACTTTCCTTGCATTGCGTTAGGGTGCTCTGCCTCATTTTTGTTACGTTTCCTCTTCTGGGTGCCCCTCTTTCCAACTCCCCTTGCCTTGCCTTTTTTTTGTTACGATTCCTCATCTGGGCACCCCTCTTGCAATATTATCTTGCATTGCGTTTGGGCGCCCACCCTTTCCCAGGCCATCTTGAAAAATTTAAGTCAAAGATAAAATTGCTCCTTATCCGGCATTTGACTCGTCTTCTTTCCTAGTGCTCCCTTTTGTGGCCCTTTTCATGCCTTTGGTGTGGGTGGGAACACCTATTTACAACTCGTCTTTCATTGTATTTGGGCGCTCTGCCTCATTTTTGTTACCTTTCCTCTTATGGGAGCCCCTCTTTCCAACTTGCCTTGCCTTTCCTTTGGGCACCCTGACTTCTTTTTGTTATGATTTGTCATGTGGACGCCCCTCTTGAAAAATCACCTTGCGTTGATTTTGGGCACCGAACCTTTCCTAGGTCGTCTTGAAAAAGTTAATTCGAAGCCAAAATTTCTCCTTATCCGACATCTGACTCGTCTTCTTGCCTAGTGATCCCTTGTGTGGCCCTTTTCGTGCCTTTCTTGTGGGTGGGTGCACCTCTTTCCAACTCACCTTGCATTACGCTTGTGTGCTCTATGTCATTTTTTTTATGTTTCCTCTTGTGGGCGCCCCTCTTGCCAACTCACCTTGCCTTGCCTTTGGGCACCTTTCCTTGTTTTTGTTACGATTCCTCATGTAGGTGCCTCTCTTGCAAACACACCTTCTGTTACATTTGGGCACCCAGCCTTGCCCAATACATCTTTAAAAAGTTAAGTCAAAGCCAAAATTGTTCCTTATCTAGCATCCATCTCGTCTTCTTGCCTAGTGCTCCCTTGTGTGGCCATTTTTGTGCCTTTCATGTGGTTGGGCGCACCTCTTGCGAACTCACCTTGCATTGCATTTGGGGGCTATGCTTTGTTTTTGTTATGTTTCCTCTTGTGGCCGCCCCTCTTGCCAACTTGCCTTGCCTTGCCTTTGGGCACCCTGCCTTGTTTTCATTACGATTCCTCATGTGGGCACCCCTCTTGAAAACTCACCTTGAGTTGTGTTTGGGCACCCAGCCTTGCCCAGGTCATCTTGAAAAAGTTAATTCGAAGCCAAAATTCATCCTAATCTGGCATCTAACTTATCTTTGTGCCTAGTGCTCCCTTGTGTGGCCCTTTTCGTGCCTTTCATGTTGGTGGGCATAACTCTCACAAACTCGCCTTGCGTTGCATTTGGGCACTTTGCCTCATTTTTGTTATGTTTCCTCTCATGGGCACCCCTCTTTCCAACTCGCCTTGCCTTACCTTTTGGCACCCTGCCTTGTTTTCATTACGATTACTCATGTGAGCACCCCTCTTGCAAACTCACCTTGCGTTGTGTTTGGGAACCCAGTGTTTCCTAGGTCATCTTGAAAAATTTACGTCGAAGACAAAATTGCTCCTTATCCAACATTTGGCTCATCTTCTTTCCTAGTGTTCCCTTGTGTGGCCCTTTTTGTGCCTTTCATGTGGGTGGGCGCACCTCTTTCCAACTCACCTTGTGTTGCGTTTGGGTGCTTTTCCTCGTTTTTGTTACGTTTCCTCTTGTTCACACCCCTCTTTCCAACTCGCCTTGCCTTGCCTTTGGGCACCCTGCCTTGTTTTCATTATGATTCCTCATGTGGGCGCCCCTCTTGCAAACTCACCTTGCATTTCATTTGGGTGCCCAGCCTTTCCCAGGCCATCTCGAAAAAGTGAATTCGAAGCCAAAATTGCTCCTTATCTGACATCTGAATCATCTTCTTTCCCAGTGCTCCCTTGTGTGTCCCTTTTTGTTCCTTTCATGTGGGTGGGCACATCTCTTGCCAACTCGCCTTACATTGTGTTTGGGTGCTCTACCTCATTTTTGTTATGTTTCCTCTTTTGGGTGCCCCTCTTGCCAACGTGCCTTGCCTTGCCTTTAGGCACCCTGCCTTGTTTTGGTTACGATTCCTCATGTGGGTGCCCCTCTTGAAAACTCACCTTGAGTTTTGTTTGGGTGCCTAGCCTTTCCCAGGCCGTCTTGAAAAAGTTAATGGGGCCAACGTTGAAATTTTATCAAATTTTTCCTATAGTCATTGAAATTTTATATGGTTGCACTAGATATATTCCATAAATATTTATCGAGGTTAGGTCATGAAAAGGGGTCAAACAATACATGGTCTTGTGAGAACTGAGAAGGAAAAGGTGACCAAATATAAGACCAATTAGATATAGTCACATGACTAGTGTTGACTACTAGAATACGTGTTGATTCTTGTCGACCTTGCAAAGTGACCAGTTAATGGGGCCAACGTTGAAATTTTCTCAAACGTTTCTTGTATTCATTGAAATTTGACATGGTTGCACTAGATGCATGCCTTGATGATATGTGAGGGTTTAAATACTCAAAGATTACTCATATTATACCCACATAAGAGAATGGTCTGTATCTAGGTGGCCAATAACATGAATATGGTCAATAGCTCAGATGAGAGCAAAAATCAAAGATAAGATCAAATAACTGACGAAGCTTGTGTGATTTTTCGAGTACTTGTCTATCGAGTATTAGTGTGTTTTGACAAACTTGCGATATAGCCCATAAATATTTATCGAGGTTAGGTCATGAAAAGGGGTCAAAGAAGACATGGTCATGTGAGAGCTAAGAAGAAAAAGGTGACCAAAGAGAAGACCAATTATATATAGGCACATGACCAGTGTTGATTACTAGAATAAGTGTTGATTCTCTTTGACCCCACAAAGTGACTAGTTAATGGGTCCAACATTGAAAGTTTCTCAAACTTTTCCTGTAGTCATTGAAATTTGACATGGTTGCACTATATGCATGCATTGATGGTATGGGAGGGTTTCAAGACTCAAAGATTCATATTATACCCACATAAGCGAATGTTCTATAACTAGGTGGACAATAAGTGGAAATGAGTCAATAGCTAATCATTAAATATTCCATTTATGTTCACAATAGAGAAACAATAGTTGTAAGGCATTTTATTTTTTAGGAAGTCGATCATGAGATTATTGCAAGGAAATATATTTCTTCTTTCAAATTTCCTACAATTTCTACAAAAATAGTTCTTCATATTCATCTTTGTGGTTTTTGTAGATACCATATTATTATTGTAATAAATTTTAGAATGCATCTAGACCACTAAAAATCCTATTCCATTTCTAATAAGGATCTTCATTGTTTGAATGCAAATTGTTACCAAACCGTTCTTTAACACAACCATTGCTTGTGGTGTATAAGTGAGTATTTTGCCTTTAGATTTTTAGGAATAAATCATTTAAGCCTAATAAAAACAATCAAGAACCTCTATTCTAATTCTTGATGAATAAACCATTCATTCAAGAGTTATGTTATATAATTATTCATTGTCCTACTTTTAAACAAAGATTCCATATACATTTTAGGTCTTTGATTTTCCATGTGAATGCAACACATATAAACTTACAATATGATGAATGTGAATATATTCCATGCACATAATTTTTTGCAGTGCTCATGACAATTCATCAATGAAGAAGGAAAACATTAGTGGCATTAGTTTTTCCATGACATTGCTATGAGGATGATCCTTACTCCACAAAGGAATAGAGACCTTCTATGGATTTTGACACTGTCAATGTTTATGACATTTATATATGTTGGCCAAAGATCCAATGGTGGTTACTAATTATATAATAGGCATGTTTCACATTAAGAATTATCTATATAAACAAATTTTGGGACCTAGACCTTGCTTGAGTAAGACTTGGGACCAGGATCTTGTCCACCTAAGAAAAGTAAATTTAGTTTATCATTTTTTCTCTCTAGGATAAACTATTGCAATAGTGTCAATGTTCGCTAGAATTGATCATTGCAGAAATGTCTTTGTTGTTATATATGATCAAGCATTGGAATAGTGTCTTCTTTTGTTATCTAGGATAGATTATTTCAATAATGTCATCATTGTTGGTTTGGATAAATTTTCTAAGAACAAAAGATTAAATGATAACTAACTTAGTTATTATCTATCACAATAGTGTTTTTATTGTTAACCAACCTATATTTATATTTATATTCTATGATTTATCAAGTGTCAAGAGGGATGAAATCCCCCAACATATAAAACTTTACCCAGATTTTTTCACTCTAAACGAGGTTTTCATCTCAAATTATTTGATCCCTCTCAATGATTGATATATTCTAGGTTAATATTCATCTAGGCTAGTTTATAATGTGAATCAAGCCCAAATATTTGATCAATGTACATTGAATTCAACATTATGTTACATTACACATCTCCTCCATATTGAACTGTAAAAGGTGTATCTATGATCAACTAAGTTCAAATACATGTATATTTATACTTATATCTAGAATGGATCATTACTATTCTCTGGGTTGTCAATGGGGTCTTGCTAGATCGATGAAATTTGGGCATTTTTATTGTCTCCACTGGGATGAAATTACCCTAAGTGTATCATTTTCCCATTTTGGACTAGCACACCTCTAAGGGAAATGTTTGAATAAGGAATTGCATAATGGTTGTTAAGTCACAAAAATTTCATACCCCATTAAGTGTGACATGGTCTTCCACCTCTTGATAGGTGATAAATTCAAAATTAAGAGGGATATTTTATGGCATGAAAATAATGAAAAGGAGAAGACATAGTTAATATACATGGTTTCAATATCATGTCAATATACATTTATCAATTTCATCGATGCGAGTGAGATTCGATCAAACCAGTCTGAGGAAACTTCATTTCTTTCAAGCGCGAGGAGACTAGGGAACATTGTGACTTGTGAGTTGGAGGGAATGCTCGAGAAGGAAGGATATAGAGAAGGATGGGAATTGGGAGATATAAATTTCTCCATTTCATCAATGCAAGTGAGAGCTGATCAAACCAGTCCAAGGAAACATCATTTCTTTCATGCACGAGGAGACTAGAGCACATTACGTCTCGTGAGTTGGAGTGAATGCTAGAGAAGGAAGGAGATAGAGACAGAAGGGAATTGGGAGGTACACATTTCTCCATTTCATCGATGCAAGTGAGAGCCAATCAAACAATTTTGAGGAAACTTCATTTCTTTCAAGCGTGAGGAGACTAGGGTACACTGCATCTCGTGAGTTGGAGGGAACGTTGGAGAAGGAATGAGATAGAGAAGGAATGGCATTGGGAGAGAGATATCATGAGCAAGGTTATGAAGTAAAGAGAGAGTGGAGGGCATTGTCCATGAGAGAGAGCTTGAGGGTAGGGTTAGGAAGGAGACACAACTCATGAAAGGAACTGAGAGAGAGAGCTTGAGGGCAAGGAGACACAATACAATGGTGAGTTGTTGAATTTACAATATTTTCATATGAAAATCCATAAAAATGTTGACATGTAATTTTAGGGAATAAAAATGCTAGTGGCTCCATATGTGCACAAAAATCCCCTCACGGGGTCCCTATAAAATTTGATTCTCTAACTGATATTTTCAACTAAATTTATGTATTATGGCTCCTACAACAAAAATGCATGATATATTGGCAATGTATCTTTTCCTTTGAATTGTCACTTAGGTTCTTTAGGCGCGGGGGTTCCTTAAGGAAAGGACCATACTCTTTGTACCTATGGAATGGCAGGGTTGGCTTTTCAATCATGAAATTAAGATTGTGGGGTTTATGTTTCCCATAAGAATCAATAAGAATGTAGAGGGCCTGCTACTCAAGTGTCTGTTGGAATTGTTTCGTTGCACTGCCCCTTTCTTTTTTTTAGATATGGGTGTGAAAAACCTACAAATTGGGGGTAGTGATGGGCCTTCAATTTGTCAATTTCCATGGCCCACATTATGTCCAAATTTGATACTATTTTCCTGATAAGCCAAGACCTTCATGGAAAATATTATCACTTTTGATGACCGATGTAGATATTATGACTCATTCTTATATAATAAAATGTGATATTACTTAATATAAATATGAATGTGATATATGCTTGATATTAAGTGTTTTTATGGTTTTGTGTGATTTGAATATTTAAGTTAATATGGTTCACAAGAAAAAAATAGTGAAACTATGGTGAAATAATTTGACCCGCATGGCAAGTTTATCTCCTTCATTCATTGGCATAGACCACTTTTTTTAATGGTTGACAAATTTAAGGAATATTGTCCCTTCACATCCTTCAAAGCTGCTAGAACTTAAAGGAAGTCATAAAGACCCCAAGTGATTCAATATCTTGCTAATATTGAGGATTTGAATTGACAAAGGAGGGAAATAGTTCCTTGAACAACATGCAAGAAATTAGGTAATTAAGGAACAACTCCCACCAATCAATGGATTGATTAGATGGGATACATAGGAATATTTTCAAGTATAAATAGAGTCATAGTTGATAGAGTAAATATTTAGTATTTTGGTTTCATTTTCCTTCTTTTTTTCCAAGCTAGTTCGAATTATAGCCAAGAGGTAAACTTATGCACAAAATATGCAAAAATATGTGAGGGCATGCACGTGTATCTATCATGTGTGGGTTCTCAAATGTACTAATATTGAACAACTAATAAACCTTGATATATATCATTTTTGTAATGCAAAATGTCTATGTATCCTACAAAACCAATTCATATAGAATAAAAAATATTCATACAAAAATAATGTAATCAAGAAGTCATACACAAAACATCATATGATCTTCATCCATTCCTTATCATTCACAATCTCCAACTTACAACTCCTAGTGCTCAAATGATCTCAATAGCCATGGCACGGGTCCCTATACCAATACTAATATTTTATGTGTAACTATCATGGAAGGATGTTACAACTCATCACATGGGAATGGCCCCAAACATTATTTTTTGGCTCAAAATTTGGAACATGGAACTCCTTATCATCATATTAGAAAATTGTCCTTTTTTTAGATAGGGGTGTGCAAAACCTCCAATTGGGGGGTAGTGATGGGCCTTCAATTTATCACTTTCCATGGCCCACATTATGTCCAAATTTGATACATTTTTCCTCATAAGACAAGACCTTCCTGGAAAATGTTATCACTTTTGATGATTGATGTAGATACTATAACTCATTCTTATATAATAAAATGTGATATTACTTAATATAAATATGAATTTGATATATGCTTGACATTAAGTGTTTTTATGGTCTTGTGTGATTTGAATCTTTAAGTTAATATGGTTAACAAGCAGGAAATAGTGCAACTATGGTGAAAGGATTTGACCCACATGACAAGTTTATCTCCTTCATTCATTGGCATAGACAACTTTTTTTAATGTTGACAAATTTAAGGGATATTTTCCCTTCACCATATTCAAAGCTTCTAGAAATTAAAGGCAATCATAAAGACCCTAAGCGATTCAATATCTTACTAATATTGAGGATTTGAATTGACAAACGAGGGAAATAATTCTTTGAACAACATGCAAGAAATTAGGTAATTAAGGAACAACTCCCAACAATCAAGGGATTGATTAGATGGTCTAGATAGGACTCTTTTCAAGTATAAATAGATTCATAGTTGATAGAGTACATATTTAGTATTGTGGTTGCATTTTCCTTCTTGTTGTTCAAGCTAGTTCAAATTGTAGCCAAGAGGCAAATTTATGCCCAAAATATGCGAAAATATGTGAGGGCATGAATGTGTAGCTATCATGTGTGGATTCTCAAATTTACTAAGACTAAACAACTAATAAACCCTGATATGTATCATTTTTGTAATGAAAAATGTCTATGTAGCATAAAAAAAAAATTCATATAGAATAAAAATATTCATACAAAAAGAATGTAATCAATAAGCCATACACAAATCACCATATGATCTTCATTCATTCCTTATCATTCAAAACCCCCAGTTTACAACTCCTAGTGATAAAATGATCTCACTAGCTATGGCACGGATCCCTCTACTAATACTAATATCTTATGTGTTACTATCATGGAATGGTGTTACAACTCATCACATGGGAATTGCCCCAACCATTATTTTTTGTCTCAAAATTTGGAACATGGAACTCCTTATTATCATATTAGGAAATTGTCTTTTTTTTAGATAGGGGTGTGCAAAACCTCCAATTTGGGGGTAGTGATCGGCCTTCAATTTGTCACTTTCCATGGTCCACATTGTATCCAAATTTGATACATTTTTCCTCATAAGCCAAGACCTTCCTGGAAAATATTATCACTTTTGATGACTGAGGTAGATACTATGACTCATTCTTATATAATAACATGTGATATTACTTAATCTAAATACGAATGTGATATATTCTTGATATGAAGTGTTTTTATGGTTTTGTGTGATTTGAATCTTTCAGTTAATATCGTTCACAAGAAGGAAATAGTGAAACTATGGATAAAGGATTTGACCCACATGACAAGTTTATCTCCTCCATTCATTGGCATTGACCATTGTTTTTAATGGTTGACAAATGTAAGGGATATTGTTGACAAATTTAAGGGATATTGGTCAACAAGTTGAATCCCCCGTGATCCTTATGAGTATTTAAGATGTGTATGGTGGTCTCTATAATCATAAAAGTTTACTATGTTAGAAATGATGACATTTGATTCAATGTTGTATAGGTGTACTAAGTGAACTATGAAATTTGCATGGTATTTTTAAAATTTGGATCATTTTGTTTCCATTTATCTATATAATTAGCTCATACTTGTTTTCATTATCAGTGCACACATAGTAATCAATCAAGAAATTATTTCTTTGCTTGAAACGTCTTGCTCCTTCCCATAGATATCTTTCATCGGAGTTGAAATTCTTTCATTTCATTTTTCTCTTTCATGTTTTAAAGAGTAGAGTCGAAATGCCATCAGTTTCATGACCACTCCTTTGAGTAAAAACAACCTAAAATCAAGTGCTAATTAAAATTATCTAGAAACTTTTCTAGGGCTCCTCAAACCCATCTTAGCTTAGGTGTAGAGCTTTGGAATAGGATTGTGAGAATAACTTTCCAAAGTTGCTAAACAAACATAAATCTTTGAGTTAGGGAGTGAAATCTAGTTGCTATATCACTGACTGTGGGAAGCCCTTCTAACACAAGGGTCAAGCATGAGGTTGCATTGGAGCCAACAAAGTAATCAACCCTTCTTTGTTGGTCTTGGTGTCGATTTTAGACTGTCCCCCCTCTACTTTGGTATATTAGGTGGTACCATAGAGGCCTTAATATTTTAGACTTCCTACCCAAGTTGACGACATAGGGAAGGTGGTGTTGTACTTGGGATCGACGTTGGCTAGACTCACTCAGACTCCTTGGAGGGTTTCCAACTACATGGTGAGGTAACTTGCACCAGGGCGTTAGTTCATTAAGCGGGTTGTCAACGTAACTTTCCCACCTACCGAAACTCATCCCCTCCGCGCATCAATCTTGCGATTTTGGATTCCATCACCAACTAGCTCTTCTTTGTGAGAAGGTTTGTTTTCATGCTTGAATCCTAGATTAATTAGCATGTGCTAGATAATACAAGTGTGAAAGAGTAACACTGTGGTAATCATTATGAGCTTATTGTGATACCAACAAGATACTAGTAATGAAGTAGAACCATTGTACTAATTAGTTTTATAACTTGATAGAACAATGCTTATGCATATCCAATTTCATAGACTAAGTTAGTGGAGTGATGTTAGTTCTATTTTTGTTTTTCCTCTCCTAATTGTAGGGATTAATTCTTCCCGCTTGGATTGGGAAATTTGTAAAATTGTATCCCATAAATCTCTTGTGGTCCTTTAATATTGAACTATGGCCTCCTTTGCATTTCCTTTAAAATCGAGACTAGTTCCACATCTAAAACCATTTAAGGATGTATTCTAAACACATATTTCAAATTAGTACTTTCAACCCTCACCTACAAGGTCATGGTAAGTTCCTCCTCCTTCTATATATGGGATTCTATAGATCTACTTTCCCCATTTTTTATCCAAAATCATTATCTTCTTAATTTTATCTTTAGTTTATTCCATATTTGCTCTCAAGTTTAAGTTTTCATTTCCTCAACTTTTAAGTGTGTTCAAATGTTGCACCCTTAAAATTTAAGACCTTTCTTCTAGGGAAAAGACTAACTGTTCATGTTTCTCCAAGGGTATAACTTATCACTTATTCGATTCTACTATAACCTTCCATTTAATGATTTCTACCTATGTTTTCTTGAT
>CBVK0100718290.1:0-18191 GCA_900067695.1 Picea abies
GTTTAGTTGAATTTAAAATAGGAGGATATAAAGATGAAATATTATGTGATTTCATTCCCATGGATGTTTGTCATCTATTGCTGGGTAGACTATGGCAATGTGACAGAAACTTAGTTCATGATGGGAGAAATAACACATACACCCTGGAGAAAAATGGTAGGACTCACATGTTGCTGCCAATTAAGGATAAAGAGGTGAAAACAGAAATGAGCAACACTATACTTCTCATGAGTGGGAAGGAACTTCTTGATGAGGTTAAGAAGAAGGAAGACACACAATTTATTGTGATCAGGAAGCCCAAAATTGTTTTGACCAGTACAAGGATACATGATTTACCAGAAGAAATCCAGGATTTGCTAGGAGATTTTACTGATATAGTAGTGGACGAAATACCTTGTTCATTGCCACCTATCAGGAGTATAAGCCATCATATTGATATTATACCTGGAGCCAATTTTCTGAACAAAGAAGCATATCGGTTGACGCCATAGGAAAATGAAGAAGTTAAGAGATAGGTCCAGAACTTAATGGACAAAGGATTGATTCGAGAAAGCTTGAGTCCATGCATTGTTCCAACAATGCTTAGCCCAAAGAAAGACGGAGGCTGGAGAATGTGTACAGACTCAAGGGAGATCAATAAGATTACCATCAAATATAGATTTCCATTGCCAAGGATGGACGACTTGATGGATTTCTTGAGTGGAGCAAGATTTTTTTCAAAGATTGATTTGAAAAGCGGATATCATCAAATTTGAATGAGAGAACGCGATGAATGGAAGACAACATTCAAGATGAATGCGGGGCTATATGAATGGCTTGTCATGCCATTTGTCTTAACAAATGCACCCAGTACTTTCATGAGGTTGATGAATGAAGTCCTGAAGGATTTCATTGGGAAATTTGTCATTGTACATCTTGATGATATATTAATTTTTAGCAAGACAAAAGCAGAACACTTAAAGCATTTAGTTGCAGTAATGAGAAGATTATAGCCAGATAAATTGCTGATTAATATGAAGAAATAGTCGTTTATGAGGACATAACTCATTTATTTGGGTTTTGTTATCTCTGCAAATGAATTAAAAATGGATTCGGAAAAGATAAAGGCAATTAAGAATTGGCCATCGCCAAAGAGCGTGTTTGAAGTTCGAAGCTTCCATGGTTTGGATAGCTTCTACAGGAAATTCATTTGAAACTTTAGTGGAATTAGTGCACCGATGATGGATATGGTGAAGAAAAGACATAAATATTTTCACTGGACAGAGGAAGTAGAGAAGAGTTTCAATCTGCTGAAGCAGAAGATCACTGAGCAACCAATTCAGGTTTTTCCATATTTTAGCAAGACATTCTAGGTCAGGTGTGATGCAAGTGGGTTTGCAATTGGAGTGATCTTGAGACAAGATGATAGGTTGGTCACGTAATTCAGTGAAAAACTGAATGAAGCGAAGGTTAAGTACTCCACATATGACAAAGAATTATATGCCTTCATACAAGCATTGAAGAAATGGAGACACTATTTGGTTCCTAAGGAGTTTTTTTTGTACAATGATAATCACGCTTTGCAATTCGTGACTTGACAGGAGAAGTTGAACCAAAAGCATGCTAAATGGGTTGAATAAATGAAAATTTTTACTTTTGTGACTAAGCATATTTATGGAACTGCTAACAAAGTTGTTGATGCTTTGAGCAGGAAATGTTTGCTTATGTAGGAATTCAGAATCAAGACTTTGGGTTTTGATAACCTCAAAGAAATGTACAGGGATGACCCAGATTTTAAAGAGGCATATGAAGCATCTAAGAATCCAATTCTTAGGGACAGAAGACAATGGACTGAATACATGATCCAGGATGGATTACTTCTTAGGGGAAATCAACTATGTATTCTGAAATGCTCCATGAGAGAGAATATGCTGAAGGAAAAACACAGTGGAGGATTGGTCAGACATTTCATTCATGAAAATATGTTCTCAAAGTTGAATGGCTCATATTTTTGGCCAAGGATGAGGACAAATGTCAAGAAACTTGTGGACAAGTGCAGAATTTGTCATCACAGGAAAGGAAAAAGGCAGAACACAGGGTTATACCAACCATTACCCATACCTGAAAGGCCATGGGATGCAGTGAGCATGGATTTCATATTGGGACTGCCAAGGACACAAAGAGGATATGATTCAATCTTTGTGGTAGTCGACAGATTTTCAAAAATGACACATTTCATAGCATGCCAGAAAACCAGTGATGCAACTCATATTGCGAACCTATTTTTCAAGGAAGTCATCACACTTCACGGCTTGCCAAAGAGTATTGTGTATGATTGGGATACCAAGTTCATATGGCATTTCTGGAGGAACTTATGGGAGAAGTTGGGGACAAATGTGTCTTTTATCTCAACATATCATCCTCAGACAGATGGACAGATAGAGGTCGTAAACAGGAGCTTGGGAGATTTGTTAAGAATCTTAGTGACTGAACATCATAGTCAATGGGATCACATTCTGCCATAGGCAGAATTCTCTTACAATGATTCACTCAATAGAAGCATAGGGTAGAGTCCATTCCAGATTATATATGGAATGCAACCAAGGGGAGTTTATGAATTGAATGATTCGTAACAAAATGAATTCAGGAGTGCTAGTGCAGAGGACTTTGCAGAAGGATTGAAGGAGCTTCACAATTGAGTTAAGGAGTGATTGCAGAGTTCAAGTCAAGAATACAAGTGAAGAGCAGATCAACACAGTAGAGAACTTCAATTTGAAGTTGGTGATCTGATTCTTTCGCATCTGAGGAAGGAGAGGTTCCCAAGGGGAACGTATAATAAGTTGAAGATGAAAAATATTAGATCGTGCAAGGTCATAAGGAAATTTGGGGCAAACACATATGAGATTGAATTACCCGATGGGGTTGGAATCTCACCGATATTCAATGTTGTGGATTTGTACCCTTATAGAGCTAAATAAGTAGGAGTAGAGGAGGAACAAAAAGAAACTCAATGGACAAAACAAATGCCTGTAGTTGGAAAGCCACAGATGAAAGACATAATTGACAAAAGGATTAGCAAAAAGACTAGGAGAAAAGAGTATTTTGAATACTTGGTCAAATGGAAGGGACATCCAGTTGAAGATGCCAATTGGGAGGATGAAGCAACAATTCATAGGAATGGACAGACCATGCAAGAGCTCATGAATAGGAGTTCATGAAAATTTTCAAGCGAGGGAGTATGATGCAGGAGCATCATAAGCAACCAGCCAAGCAAGCAACGTAAAAGTGGGAGACAACTGGAAAAGAACCAATGCACATTTTAAAGTGTTTTGAGATTATTGAATGGACATTAATGTAATAGTTAAGGGAAGCGTACTTACACTTATGTCTAGATGTTGTAAACAGATCTTGAGCGTTTCTCTCATATATAGTATGAAAAGGCATTTATGCATAATGAATGCAAGTAGGTAGATTTAATTTAATAGATTAGACAGTTTAGAAGCACATGAGAGAAAACGGATATAGACACCCTCACCCTTGTATTATTGTAATTTTGGGGACGATCATTCAGATTTCATAAGCTGTAGAGCTGTAGCAGAGAACTGTAGAGAAGAACCCATGTACAAGAGCACTTGAGTTAATATATGAAGCTTTGGCTCAACTTTCATGGTGTTATGATGCTTACTGTTTACATTTGTTGAATGGTATGTTTATAGTTGATTTGTTTCTTTGTTATGCATTTGTTATGATTATCAGGTGTGGAATTTCATAATTTCGGTAATTCGGGGTTTGGCATACCTGAAATTCTGATGACAAGGAACTGGGACTCTTTGCATTGAAAATCCTGAAGTCGCGAAACGTGGTGTGCCTTTGGTGTGGTATTTTGTCATTTTGGTTTTTTGGAGTTCAGGAAGTAGAGGAGGCAATGACTTTGGAATCGAGAGTTTCAAACTCTCAATTTGCGAAATCCCGAAGAGGGAAAGGAAAAATTCCCAAAAAGTCGAGGAGCAATATCTGTTGGCACCAGTCGGGTTTTGGGGTTTCGAGACTCAAGAGGTAGAGTTGCATGGTCAACGCAACTCCCGAAATTGCGAAAAGGGAAATGCCGAAAAGGTGGGTCCCATACTCAGTTAGAAAGTATGTGAGACGAAAGTAAAAGGAGGGGTCAAGCTTCGGTGAAAATCCTGAAAGGCCATCGATCTCGCATTCCTTGGGACATTGAGCCCATTTCGACATTCTGGCATTTTGGAGTTCAGGGAATCATAAGGGAAGAGGAACAGTTGTTGGTTGTTCGCTCAAAGCCCTGAAAGTCAAAACTCATGTTCTTTTCACATTGGAGGAGTCAACCTTCGTTGACGTTTTGCATTTCGGCATTTTCCAAGAGTTGTGGAAATACATCGGGACTCTCCAACTCCCAAAACCCGAAGTCCTTTGTGGCTTAAACAATGGGTTTAATTAACCCTTGGCATGGTTTTAGTGAAGATCCTGAGCGGATCTCGGCCTGAGGGCAGGGGGTCTGCGTGAAAGGAAGTGGAATATCCATGCTCCACTAAGTACATCTCCTCCTTGCAATCCATTGTGACCATATAAATCGTACACCTCTACATGTCTCTATGAACTATCACTCACCACTATATGCCCCAGCATACTCATGTAATCTCCTGTATAATCCTACAACATCATGGATCCTGGGTGTACTACTGGTTCAACCTCTACATGAAGGTTATCCAATCCTGGAACACAAATGGAAGTGTCCTCATAAATTCCCCTGGCTTTGGAGTCCCCATGCATATGTGAGTTCTCGATTGTCTCAAAACTCCTTGTGGAAGGTAGCTTCTGTGACACATTGGCATCCTCCTATCTCTCCATACTCTCCATACTCATCAATGATCCTATCTCTCCATACTCATCAATGATCCTGTGTACCCCCTATGCTCCTCCATCAACTGGTGCTCCTTTGGTAGACTACCAACATCCTCTAGCAATGTGGCTGAAGGATATATTTGACTCTCTACTAAGGTAGATGTGGTGGATCTTTGAATAATATCCTCAAGGAGCTCCTCTGATCTGGATTCTTATTCTTGAAGGGATGTATGTCTGTCTTCCAATAATATTTGTGTACTCACCAACTCATGAGTGAGTCGGTCCACATCCAATTTATGCTCCCTTGGTGCCCTGTGATACATATTTCCAACCTCCAATAGGTAATATCTATCCCTCAAAAACAACTGGTAGTCATCCCTCATCACAATAATTCTCTCCCTGATAGTATGAAATTCATCAATGGAAATTCCCCCATATGAAGTATCATGTTCCATCGATGCCCTGTAATAATATCCTACCACCAATGTGTCTGTGTCATCAATGCATCTAGTGGCTACCATGATCATGTCCTCACTGCATCTCAATTGTCCCATCAAGTGTCGTGCCTCCTGATAACAATCCCACTGAGGTGCTACCTCATCCTCCTCACTGGTAGTGTCAAACATTTAATCCTCAACAACACTGTCCTAAAAATAAAAGGCACTGAGTTGCCCACTGTCCATTGTGCTATTGGTTCCTTCTGTAAGCCACTGCACTCCATCACCCACTACTACCCCCATCTGAATCACATTGTATCATGTATGGGCATTTGTATCCTCCTGTGCACTCACTCTGATAATTTCATCTACACCTGGATCCCATACAGATGTGTCCAGTCATGAGATATGGTCATCTTGACCAATAAAGTGTGCATCCTAATCACCGTAGACTAGTCCTAGAAGTGAGTATCCTATCAAACTGTCATCCTCCGCACCCTGATCTAAAAACTGAATCTCCAACAAAGGTGGCTCACTCTCCTCATATTGATAGGTATGTGTGTCATAAAATAACTCCAATTCATGCCTCTCCTTCTGGATCTGCATATTCATTTATCCCTCATGTACAATCCCCACACAAGGCTACTCTACCATATGAAAAATTCCACTAATATCCTCATGTGTCATGGCTATCATAGGTGTATAAGAAGATAAAGAATGTGTCACAGTCATCATAGAAAACTCATCATCATCCATACATGACTTCCTAGACTCCATGTCTACACCCCAATATAGACGATCCAACCTCCTAAACTCATGATGTCTAAGTGCTAACACATGTGAATCCTCACAAGGGTCACCACTATGCTAAAGTGTTGAATCCTCAACACTTATTGATAGGGAAAATGAAGAACATGTATTGTCATGTTTTCAATCCAACTGTCCCTCAGATGTGAAAGAGTCACTAGAATGATCAGACTTCTCTAAATAGGAATCTATCATTGAATCCTCATGCATCTCCTCATCCTCACTGTCATAGTGCACCTTAACAATCTGCACCTTCCCTTTACCCCTACATCTGTGGTCTAGATCCCAAGTCTCTTTGCAACTGCAACAAATTTCCTTGCTCCTAATGGGTGTGGGATTAATCTGTGCTTCCTTCCATATAGATGCTCTGGATTTGTTTTCCTCTACTATGTTGACCCAATGTCTAACCTCATCTTTGCTCCATCTATATTTGTTTATGGACACAAGCTGTTGGAATGCTACTTGAGCCCTAAATCTCTCACTAAGGGTGTAATATTCACTTTCACAATATACAATTTCTCTAGGAAATTACAACATCTCCATCTCTCCTTATGAAAGACCCCTCGGGTTGGAAGGAATCTTTTCTCTGATACCACTGTAATGTTCCCAACCAAATCTGATTGGAACATTGGGTTTTTATTGGGTTTTATGAGTTTATGATTGTGGCATTTCGTCAAACACCTTTTAGATTTGTATTCTTGAGTTTCGCTACGATTTATGATGAAGGTTTTATGTGTGTTTGCAGACAACAAATAGTGAAGATATATAAATTTAATATAGTCAACAAGATATAAGATCAACAAGACAAGAAATAGTCATACATACCTCAGATCAGATTTTACTCATAATAATAGCTATCATCATACAAAATGGGAAAGATATGGAATACATAGAGTGTATGGATGATAATGCCTCCAAGATAGAAGAGAATGATGAATATATTCTCCCCTAAAATTCCTCCAATGCTGCATGAAAAATATATCTAATATCCAACCTATAATCTGACGACTGAAGGTGTCTACTCTCTAGAAAGTGTGTCGTCCCTAGCTGAAGCAATCCAAGAATTTAGCCTCTAAGTCCTAAAACAAACTTCCAAACTATATATCAGGGACTAGGAAACCCCTATACCAAATATCCAAGTTGTTGGGAAGGTGATTCCCCTCCAAAACAAAATATCTCTAATGGACAGTGCACCCTCCTCAAGGGAAAACACATCCTACTTAATGATAGAGTGAAGGGGCTCAAGCATACCATCTAGTACAGATGAAAATAGGTTATAGAGTTATGAAAATCAATCCAAGGATGATATATACTATGGTTATAGCTCTCCCAATACAAATCGAATCTTCCTCCCTCAAGTGATGTTCCCCACATACAAAAAACCTCCAACAAAATGCACCACCTCTCTTTGAACCTATAGAATCCACCCGAGACTGAGATAGAACTGATGTAGAATGGTGAGGGATGAATATTTCACCTCCATGACCAATATTGGACCAATTTGGGTATAATCCTTCACCACCGAGCTTATCTCTAGGTTTTGTTAAGCCAAAACTCTCAAAACCCCCAAGTGCATGGGCTCTCTAGCAAGAAGCTAGACATCAAAATGATATAACAAACTAATGAGAGAATATAGGCCCCTATCTTTATTTTATCCTCCCTATTCACGTGGTCTCTCCAAGTGACTTTTACTTTACTTTATTATTAATTAATTAAATTACTTTAATTAATTAATTAAATTACTTTAATTAATTAATTAACCATTTTACCTCTAAAAAGTGATTTATCCCTCCTTGTGGCTTGTCTGGCCACTGACTCATCATCATATCATATAGTCTTATTCCTACCATTTCCAATGAGATATTACACTAATAGGTTCCTCCAAGTATTATTCCCAATATGACCTTATTAGTGAGTTTAATTAACATATAGCCCATACTAACTCAAAATTACGGAAATCGTAGGAATTCAATGGAACTAAAGAGAAGCTATGTGGAATGGATCATGATGATGAAATACAATGAGTGATGTAAGACGGGCCCAATAAAACCCCTCATTATCTCATGTACTCTCTATCGCTCCCATCTAGCTACCCTGGTCAATATAACACTTTGTAATATAATGATGTCTAAAAGTGGGGACATTATAGCTCCTTCCATGGTTTTGAAATATACCTGCCCAAAACTCCCACTGCATGTGGAATGTCTAATATAGTAAAAACCATTGCATACATCAAACTGTCAATTACACTCACATATGGAACATGAGACATGTCCTTCACCTCTTCATGTGTCTTGGGACACTGATCCATAGATAACTTTACATCAATTGTAATAGGGACCTTGATCAGTGTACATTCATGCATATTAAACTTCTGCAATATTGTCTTGACATATTTTATCTGATTTAACTAGAGTTTCCTTTTTTTTTGATATCTTTTAATTTCCATTCCCAAAATGAAATTTGAAGCACCAATATCCTTCATGTCAAATTTAGAGGACAATTGAGTTTTCACATCCTACATAATCTCCTTGTTGTTTCCTATCAGCGACATGGCATCCACATAAAAGACCAAATAAATCAAATGATCACCAATTAATTTAAAATAGAAAAAATGATCCTCTTTTCTTCTTTTGAATCCAAGTCCCATCATATAAGTGTCAATTTTTTTATAGCACATCCTTGGTGATTGCTTTAAACTATACAGGGACCTTTTCATCTTGCATAGAAGCTCCTTCTTTCCCTTCACAACAAATCCTTATTGCTACTTCATATAGATTATTCTTCTAGATCCCCATGTATGAATGTTAACTTCACATCCATCTGTTCTACTTCAAAATCAAATTCAACAAGAATAGATAAAAAACAACTTATAGAATTTAACTCGACAACAGGAGAGAAAATCTCACCAAAATCAATTCCCTTAACCTATGAATAACCTTTTTCTACTAACTAAGCTTTGTATTTCTCCACTTTTCCTTCTGCATTCAGATTCTTTTTAAATACCCATTTGTTTCCAATGGCCTTTCTTCCAGTCAACAAATCCACTAGATCCCAAGCCTCATTCATATCCAAGGTTTCCATTTCTTCATCCATGGCCTTTTTCTAGAGCTTTCCATCCTATGAATCGATTGCCTCCCTGACGGTTCTAGGATCATCATCAATAATCGACAAAGAAAAATTTAAAGGGAAATCATATGAAGTATACCTTTCTGGTATCCTTCTTTATTGAACTAATCTCCTCAATATTGGAATATGGGGATCTTCTTCTTCCGATTCTCATTCTTTTGTAGAGTCTAATTCATCTTCCTTTAAATCATATTCTATTTTCTCCAGTTATTCCTTACTTGGTAGGACTTCATGTTTAACAACATCCTTCATTTCTCTAAATAGCACATCTCAGATATACAAAACCTTCTTAGTTTTTGAGTTCCAATTCTTATAACCTTTGAGACCATATTTATACACATAAAGATACACTTTTCAACCTTCTTATCTAGCCTACTCTTGTTTTCCATTGGAACATAAACTTAGGAATCACATACAAATACCTTGAGATCTGTGAGAGACGGTTTCTTACCAGTCCATACCTTTTACAGAGTCTTGTCATCCAACAATGATGAGGGTGATATGTTGACCAGGTAACATGCAATACCCACTTCCTTTGCCCAGAATCCTTTCTCTAACCCGACACCACTGAGCATGCACCTTCCTTTTTCCATCAACATCATTTTCATCGTTTCTTCAAATCCATTATTTTAAGGTGTATATGGAGTATTCTTTTGCCTTGATATACCACACATCTTAAAAAATTATTCAAATTTATTCCCATGGAACTCGCTTCCATATCTGTCCTCAACACCTTAATTATTTTCTCTGTTTGATTCTCATAATTATTTTCTCTGTTTGATTCTCAACAAGAGCCTTAAACTCTTTAAACCTGTCAAAGAATTCATATTTCTTCCTGAGGAAATATATCCAAGTATTCCTCAAGAAGTCATCTATAAATGAGACATATCACACATATTTTCCCAATGATGGAACCAACAGAGGTCCAAATACATCACTATGAACTAGCTATAAAAATCCTTCTTCCCTCATTGCACCAGAGGGGAATCTTACCCGATTTTTCTTCCCATATACACAATGTTAAAAAAAATCAAAGTCCATAGCGTAGTTAGACATACCTTCAACCATACGTTTACCATGTATTAGTCAAATATCCTTCTCTCTGATATGCCCCAGTATTTGATGCCACAAAATAACCTTTTCTGTAGAAACTGTAGGAGTTATTTGTTCTTCAAATCCAATATCAGGAACAATGGATCTATTACAACCATCACTAATATTGTTTCCTTGCATCCTATACAGAGTTCCAAACTGAACTCCCTTCAACAACACCATTTATCCTCAAACCATCCTGTAAGTTTCCTTTTCAAATACTATTTTTACCCTTGCATTGTCCATTTTTCTTAAAAAAATCCAATTTATGTCCAAACCTGGGATGTGCAGAACACCATTTTGTTTTCTAATCATTACATCTATGAGCCTCAACCTTACTTTTACTCATCCTATGATTCAGGTTGTCGATTCATGACCTAGGAAAACCTTACCTCCATCACATCTTTCATATTCATAGAACCACTCCCTGTGGGGAGTCATATGAAAAGATACATCTGATTCAACCAACCATGCCTCATAATCGGCATGTATGCTTGAATAATTCAATTACGCATCCCCTCCTTCTTCCTTGGAGGTCTTTTCTTTTGTAGAAGGAGCTTCTTTAGGTCCCTTCTTTTTTTCAATTTTGGATGTACACTGCTTCTTGTAGTTCCCTTCTTTTCCACATCTCGAGCATACCTTTAAAAAAATTTTAGGGGATTTAGATCTACCCTTAGACTTAGATAAACCACTTGAGGACTTATATATATTGATTTCCTCAGAGTGTCTACTTGCAAATAATGCATCTATGCTTTGTCCTTCCATGTTCTTCTGTCTCAGCTCCTCTGACAACAAGGATGAGATCACTTCATCAAACTTCAAGGAAGTTGTATTACTACCTATGGCTACAAATAGACTATCCCACGAGTCTAGTAAAGAGAACAATAAACCAATACACTTCTCTTCATCTGAACTTTTAATATCAACAAATACTAACTGATTTACCACAATATTGTATGCATTTAAATTCTCTTCCACTGAGTCTCCATCTCTCATTCTTACGTTATATATATTATTTCTTGGGAAAAGTTTATTTACTAGGGACTTAGACTGATACAACTTCCCCAACTTATCCCATAAATATTTGGCTATAGATTCCTTTGACACATTCAATAATAATGAATCTCAGAGACACGGTCGAATTGTTCTCTTCGCCTTCCGATCCAAATTTTTCTAGTCATTTGTTGAAGTTCCAATAGGTGTAGTACCCGGATCCACTGCAATCAACTTATCTTAGTGCACCAACAGATATTCCATATTGAGCTTCCATAGCTTAAAATTTCTCCCATTAGACTTCTTGATCTCCATTTTTGAACCGCTGGCCATTTCGTTTCACCTGAAAAATGAATACAAAAGTTCTCCCACTGTAACAAGGCTTATTATAGTCCCGAGCCAAACCCTTGACCAAAACAACATCCCCCTGAAGCCAAAAAAGCTCTGATACCAAATGTATATTTTAACCGTGTACAATTATTTACTGCATACATATTTTTAGTAAAAGAACACAAAATATACAATGGAAAATACAAACATTACATAGATATTTTTCCCCTGGAAACCCAAACCAGGAAAACAAGCACATTATATATACATTCATAGTGATACATTGTTTACAATAAAATATACATATAGGATGAAACGACATCCAAAACCCTAACCTAATGACCTGGATTATTCAACAACCATAATTCCTTAACTTGAAATAGAAAACCATCGAAAAAGACCATGTGTTGAAAAACTTCCCAACAATGGACGTGAAAATAGAGTCAACACAAAAAATGAGGAAAAATATGCGACATGTTTCCTAAGGAAAAATCAAATTCTAGGGGGCGCTTCTCCCAAACCCCCGCATAGGGGGGCTATCATCCCCAAATTCACTAGTCGTTTAAAGAATATAACACACCCAACAAGAGGGAGTGAGCATCTTAACTGCATGCTCCTCTTTCTCTGCTACGGAAAACATCAGTGTTTTCTCCTTGTCCTCCTCTATGAAATTCATTGTTGGTTGTCTTTCTTCTCTTGTTTCATCTGCAACACATGCTCCAGCCTCAACTGGGCTATGTGGCAGGAATACCTCAATTCCCTCGATGATCATAATACTCCTTTGATCCTCCTTTGTCAACACTCCTTGTTGATCTAAACTCAACTCTGAGTTAATATCTTCTCCCTTGCCCACCTGGCAATATGGGATCTCTTTTATTCCCTCCTGGCAATGTATGATATCAACTGATCTCATCTCATTATCCCCCAGGCAATATGAAAATTCATCTCTTCCCTCCTGACAACTTATGATACCTTTAACTGATCTTACCTCCTCCTCTTCACCAAGGTTCCTCCCAATCTCTGGCTCACAGATCTGAACCACTTCCTCTTCTATGCCACTGAGGTTTTCAACTTCCCTCAACCACCTCCTTAATATTTGTTGCTACTTTCTAGCCAACAAATTTTGAACATGCCATTTTTCCTTCCTGTTCAAAGGCCATTCATACCTATAGTGTAGCTTTGCCTCCTGCTACATCTTCAATGCCAGCCTCTCCATTTAGACTCTTATCTCCTTGAGCTCTTTGTCCATTTTTTCTTTATTTTTCTACTGGCAGTTTGTTCCCTGACCACACTTATGGCCTATAGTATCCATTTTCCTTCTCCTTCTACCTACCCTCCTAGAAAGTCTGTGGATTACTCTGTAACTGAGAGCATCTCCATCTGATCCTACAACCCACCTAGTTGTTTTCTTGACTGTTTCACACCTACAAGAAATCACTTTCAAAGAGCATCAACACCTTGTCTTCAACTTCTCTTCCTTTTTCTATGATCTGCAGATAAATTTTAAGCTCTAATACCACTCCTGGTGCAAACCCCCTTCCCTCCAAAGGGTTTGTTGACATCCCGGTCTTGGATCGTTTGAAATAATGAGTTAGAGCAACTCCTTGGGTCCCTACAAGCAACCAAAACCACTCTACCCACACATAGGTCATGTTCTTAAGTGACCATGGGTATGACCGTGGGCCTTTCCTTTTGTGATTTGGACTTTGTGGATATCTTGAATCTATCCCTCAGCCTTTCTCTAAGCGCTCTTCTCCGAGTTTATGAACCCTGGCCATGCATCTCCTCAAATATGCTGACCCCACTATGGTTCAGGTTTTGTGACCTTGCAATACTCTTGGTCTCTCACCTACAACCCTCTGACCTTTTGATTCCCGAACTCTTGGATCCGTTTCCATGTTCTCTCCTTGCAATCAACGATTGAGATCAAACCGCAACTTCAAAATTCACAACTTTTCTTTCAGAAATCCTTCAAACTTCTCGAACTCCAAATTGTTGAAACACCTTACATCTATCCTCCATGTCTCTCTTCCATATCTGACGGTATGGAATCATTCGTCTCCCTCTGAAACGAATCTTGCCCATTGGATTTTATGGAAACTTCGGAACTTCTCTCCTCGAAGAGTTTCCACCACTCTCCCTCCTGATATTTACTTCTTTGATTTCCTTTTGTTCCTATGAACGCTTCCTTCGACACTTAGTCAAATTTTCGACCTATGCATGCTTTGCAATGGGTCTTCTTTCATGCTCAACTCCTTCTAAGATTTTAGTTCGAAGCTTTGTCATACAATCCTTATGGATTCTTATGCACTCCTTGCACATATAATTTTCACACCATCTCTTCTGAGATTCGAGTCGAAACAGACTCAGTCACACACTCCTTTCAGACACTATGCACACCTTGCACTCACTAGATGCCCACCTGACAGAGTCATTCAAAGTATCCAACAAATTTGACTGTGCTTCCTCTGCATAGTCTTTCCTCTAGAGTATTTAGTAACTCTCACGATCCTCATGATATTGCAAACTATCATGGTGCACCCTCTTGGCACATCCTCTCCTTAATTTGAAGAAGAAATCAAAGACGCACTCCTTGTGTTGGCTCACAGAGTCTCCATTACTCTATCGTTCACTCCTTGCACTTAACCAAGAGAACCCATAACAATTCAACAAACTCAGAGACATATAGGGAAGTCTACCTATCACCTGCAGATGGAATCTAACATACATCTGCAATATACATTAATAAAGACACACAGATAACATTCATTCATAACTATATAAGCACACACAGAATCATATGTAGGAAAAATTTCTTTTTGTATATCTCTTAATGTCTATAGATATGTCTACAAAGGATGGACTACAATGGAGTCTTAGCGTTCTCCCCTCTACATGCTCTCTTAGCTTGTTATTTTTTTGGAATTAGATACAAAGATCCTTTTACAAAAGAAGGGCTCTTTGAGCTCTCCCTCCAAGATACCTAACTCTCATTAATTATATTGAATTGCATTCAATGGCCATCTAGTCTGAATTGGATCGATATCTTCATCATCTTGTCAACCATTAAAGGAGGCCCCATCTACAGCTTGTAAAAATGCATCGACTTGGCTCTTCAAGCCTTACAACATTGAATTCCATTAAATATTACATTTGAAATTTAAAATGAGGGAAAAACGAGAGGGCTAGCACCTCTCCTCTCCTTTAATGTGCTTTTATGTGTTGGGATGTTGGCTCATTGCTTAGGTGGAGCGATTCTCCTGCATCATAATCCACTGTTGTGAAAAATTGATGAGCTCCTACTCATGAGCTTCCCAGCTCTTTTGAAATCCTCCTAGATCCCAAAAGCTCCTTTGAATCTATCCTCCTTCTCCCCTCCTTTGTTTCTCCTACTTCTTGATATAGATGGATATCTATGGCCACCCACCTTTTCCGGCTGGCTCAAAACAGTTTTCTGGCAATTTCGGCAATTCCTATTTTTAGCAGTTTTTAACTTCCAGAGCCATTTTGAGGGCCCAAATGAAGGTTTTTCGAGATCAAGGTTCTCAATGATATCCAAAGGAATTATTGAACACCCAAAATTAATCTTCTCGATGATACCTTTCCAACGAGCTATCACACGCCTAAAACGGAGATCGTATGCAAAAGTTACGACCCCGAGAAGTTGATGTACTCACTTACCCAAACGGGGCCCACATGAATTTTAGCACTTCATCTCCTAGGGTTAGGTTTTTGGATGTATAGGATTTTTGGCATTCCTTCCTATTGTAAAAAGGCCTTCAGAGCCTCATTGTAATCATATTCTTGTGAATGTGAGTAGCCGACACATCTCTTCTCAGAGATAAGCTGCCACCATTCTAGCGAGTCTTTCACTCTGTATTTTTACAGTCTTTGTACATTTATTTCATTAATAGAAATCATGTATTACTGTATCTCTGTGTTTATGGTTGCATCTGTGATACATTTATGTTATATTGTTGGATATCTGCGATATCTCTGTGAATTTCTTTATTATATCTCTACTCTCATTTCGTGCCGAAAATAATCTGGATCACTGCTTCCCTACTGCTTTTGCAGGCTCCTTTCTGCCCAGCATCCTCCTGCGGGCATTTTTCTATGTTGACCTCAACATCAACTCTCTTGTCTCCTCAATCACCTCTTCCAGTTGTTTTGTTGGATGACTTCTTATTCCATGTAGAGTGATCTATTTCATCTCCTCCTTGTCAACGGGTAGATTAAACTGATCTCTATTGATGCCTTCATCTCTTGTGGGCTTAGATTGCCACTCTGATGTAGACTCCATTTCTATAGTCTCATCACTGAGTTGTTTCTCAACTTATTCCTCTGACAGATTTGCTTCTTCCAGTTCTCCTTGTGCTAGTTTATCTCCATCTTCCTCCAGCTACTTCTCATACTTGCATGTCTCCCCTGGCATGGTTGTCTCATGCAAACCATCTTATAGTTCTGGATTGTCCAACCAATCCTCTAGCATCCTCAAATCCATCTCCCATGGAGTGAGCATATTAATTGCATTATCCTCTTTCTCTACCGAGGAAAACATCAGTGCATGCTCCATCTCCTCCTCTATGACAGTCACTATTGGTTGTCTTTCTTCTATTGTTTCATATGAAACACATGTTCTGGACTCAACTAGGCTATGTTGTGGGAATACCTCAATTCCCCCAATGATCAGAATACTCCTCTGATACTCCTCTGTCAACACTCCTTGCTGATCCAAACTCACCTCTGATTTCATCTCTTCTCCCTTTCCCACCTGGGAATCTAGGATCTCTTTTCTTCCCTCCTGGCAGTCTATGAGATCAACTGATCTCATCTCATTGTCCCATTGGCAATCTAAAAATTCATCTCTTCCCTCCTTGTTACACCTCAAAATTACTCACTTCGATAGTGTCACAAGTGTCGTCATTACGAGTGTTGTAAGTGTCACATCTTGTCCACAAGTGTCACATCCTGACTATAAGTGTTGTAAGTGTCAAAAACATCATACTTCCATCTTGAATATGTCATGCCTCTAACAACATCATGAATACACTTAAGACACCTCAAAGTTTAGTTTGGAAGAAGAGAAATCACTTGAAAAGAAGTACAAGCCTTTTGACATTGACAAAACCACAAAAAAATGGATTTTGGAGAGGATCGCTCCCCTACCCACTTTCAGGGAGTGGTGACGCTCCCTGAGCCTCTCCAGGGGAGTGCTTGAGTGCCTTGTGAACCCTTATGGGGGAGTGCTACCCTATTTTTAGCAAATTATGGGTTTGTCGAGGCAAATAAGGGAAGAATCCCTAAATTCTTGAAGGTAGTTGGATTTGAATAGATGGTCAAGGCATGATCTTAGGGGATATCCTCAACTGAAGGAGAGGAATCCTCAACTTATCCCAAATATATCTCAAGTGGTTGGACCTCTCCAAGGTTATATAAGGAGGCCTTCTCATGGTGAAAGGCATAATGGAGATTGGGAATTACATCAAACTTATGATCTCATGAGGGAGATGCCATAAAAGAAATCAATGGAGATTATTTGAGAAAAGGGGTTGGACAAGGAGAACTAGAAGAAGTTGCTCCACCTTCATTCAAAGGATTGTAAGTACTTTTACTTGTTCTCATTAATATAATTAATGCTTGGCCTATTTCTTTCAAACTTGTGCTTGTTCCATATGAGTTTGTCTGTAGTAGATGGATCTATGCTTGAGCTAATCTCAGTAGTGTTATAAAAACAAGACCGCGAAGCAATAAAATAAAAAAAATGCGGAAACAAAACATAGAAGATACATAATACAAGAGAGACACAGATTTACGTGGTTCACCCAGTGTGGGCTACATCCACCAGAGAAATTGCCAGGTCCTTTCTTTATTATTATCTAGCAAATGAAGGGATACAACCTACAACAAAACCCATTGTAACTTCCTCTTCTTTCTCTCATAGTCTCTTCACTCATAATACAATACTCGCCAACATACATAACCGTAATACATTTCCCTCATAAAAGAGGGTTTCCTTCTAGGGAAAAAAACACTAACATAATCTCTATCGTTAGATCTGCAACCTTATAATGAAATTACAATATACTTTTACAAGGCAATTTTTTCTTCGGGGGCTACACCCCTGAGCCCTCTTGCCCTCAGACCCCCTAGCTGGGGGGATAGCCCCCCTAGACCCTACAAAGGAGGTACCCCCCCTCTACACTCCCCCGCATGGAAGAGTGTACATACTTCTGGGGTGTAAATACTTCATGGGGTATAAACACAGCTGAAAGTAAAATACCTCTAAATCAGGAAGGTAATCAGGATCCCTAACCAACAATCTCCCACTTGGAGACTGATCTCAACAACTCCACCGCTGCTGTATATGCTAGACTCTGAACCTTCTTGGACCTGGAAAATTTGTCATCTTCATCTTCATTCTTGAAGACCAACTGAAATTGAGCAGGAACTCAATTTCTCCCTAGTTACTCCCTTTGTTAACATGTCTGCAGGATCTTGGCTAGTGTGTATTTTTTCCAACTTCAAATGTCCATCTTATAAGGTGGATCGTATGAAGTG